>JAGTTH010003271.1:0-158727 GCA_022606485.1 Agraylea sexmaculata
AAGATGGTGATGGTAAAGCTTCTCCTTAATCAAGAACCGTTTGATCAATCGTACATGCACAAACAGTTGGTATTCCATGGGTACACTTCGTTAACACATCCTTTAATCAATTACCACACAACACACTCCTTCCTTTCATCCTCGTTTATATTTAAATATATATTACATCCATATTGCCCACTTTATTTCCATTTTGCCAAAATTGCCAAGGTGTTTAAATTTTCCGTAAAAAAGAGTCACAAACCCAACTTTGAATAATTTCTCTAATAGATATTTTACACAAATTCCCAGTAGACCACTATTTGACTGTGTATTATTTGGATATAATAAATCTTATTAAGCTAGTTGTTTCCTATGTGTGTGTAATTTTAATTAAATTATTTGTATTATTCCCTTTGTGTTTTTTTATATTTATTTTTTAGTCATGAACTATGTAACAAGTTGGTTTCCATATTTTTCCGCCACATTTGTAATCTCCAATATAAAAAATAATGACCCTCGTACAAAATAATAAAAAAGACCATATCTGTAGGATTAATTTTTCAATAATTCATTAACTATTGTAACACAACGATTATTGTACATTTATATTTAAAAAATAAATCATAAAACAAAAAGTTATTTGTGTGTAATTTTAAGTTTAAAAAAGATCCTCGTAATTATTGATATAAGGGTAAATAAATAAATCTTTCAAAAAAAATTAGTTTACAAACAAAAACATTCATATCACTAGTATTCTAAGTCATTTTATCTCCTGTTTATACGGAAAATAAGTTTTTTGATACGACTTTAATTTGGAAAACGACACAAGTGGGTCATAGATGATAGTAGAAAAATCTAAAAGAGATGCACTCATAATATGAAGAAATGAGTCGACATTTTGTAGTGGTGCTTTTAATACTTGTCTTTGTCATTTTCAGTTCATTTATTATGGAAAAAATACGTTTGATTTAAGTCATTGGATCTGAAATGGATTAAGGACGTATATTTTCGTTCTGTAACTGTAGTCCAAACCTTAAACTGCCTTAGTACATACTATGTTGAATTGATTGGGGTGCAGTTAATTAGTCAGCATTTACGGAATATGTTTTCTATATAATATTAAATTTACTTTCATTATAACTCACCTCTCGGTAGTGTGCTTTGTCAAAATTGCTTTCTTCTTCTGTAATGGATTTAATTGTAATTTGAAATGTGGGCCTCCAACAGCTGCTGCATATATTAATTTGAGCTTCGAATTTTTATTTCGTGAAAAAGTTTTTCCGTGTCGCTTTTCCTCTGGCTTCAACCAGACTCCATTTAGGACTGGTCCATGTTCACCTTCATTAGTATTCTGTTTTTCCAGAGTTAAATTTCAAAGTGTACCATCCATATTATATTATATATACAACTTTCTCATACTCAAATATATCGTTAAAGGTCTAAGACATTATCTAATATAAATTTCGTATCAAATATACATATTATGTCATTTATTAATAAGCTAAAATAAAATGTTTGTATTGTGTCACTGTAAAATTAAAATAATTGTGTTCAATATAACAATTATATATTGGTTTGGGGCGCGTATAATATCGAATATCGCGCTGTTAATTGGGAAACGCGATCCATTCCTCTTGTGTATATTCCCAATGCTAATAATAATACTATACGTGTATTTTTTAATTAATTTATTTTTTTATCAAATTTTCATGCTCAACGTCGATTGCCTCTGGCAAAACAGACCTTTTTGTTTTTTTCTCTCTCAGCGACTAATGGTTTAATAATATTTTTAGATTAATTTGTATTAAAGTAGATTGCGATGTTAATATTTTATCGAATGTGTGGTTTGTTCTGGAAGTTCCATACAGTTCCCCGGGGACAATCTGGGGTACTTCGAGAATAAAGCAAACATTAAAAAGTTCTATGCGCAATCGCTACCCCAACATTAACTACTATGTTTATAAAGAATTTTCTGCTGCTCAAACAATACCAAGCCTAAATTGATAAAAATACAATTCATTCCCACAAACAATAAAATGATGTTTATTTCATAGACCATGATTTTTTTTTATATATTCTTCGATAAAATTGAATATTAAAACGATAATTTTCTTTGATAATGCGTATTGTGTAAGAGCACAAAGGATGTGTCTTTTCCAGTGCTCGTGTATTGAAATTTAATATGACGTTAAATTATCAAAATGAAAGGGAAATGCTTGTATTATGTATTCAATATATTTTGTCCTTATTAGCGAAATATATTATGTTAAAAATCAGACATCAAATAAATTTCGTAATTATTCATGTCGTTTGTGACATTAGCCAGAGGCAATAAATAATTTTATGTACAATGCTATTTAATATGACAATAATATTTGCATTTTCCTCTTTTTGTTAATCATAAATCAAATCATTTATTCATCTAAACGGTATTAGTAGTATGTACGTATTTATTTATATATTAGGTTGAAACATTGAAAATTGTTTAGTCTCTGTAGACGACATTTGACATTTAAATTTCTCTTTCGGTCGCCTTGTTGCTATTAATCTGCCCTTACAAAATTGTGTTTTCAAAGATATTGAATATTATCGATCAAAGAAAATTTATAATTGAATTTTCCGTAATCGGTACTCATCAACTTGTCTTATCCAAGTTTTATCGTTTTAATTTAATATTTGATGAGTTTAGCTGAACATTAATTTGCATTCACATGATTATGTTTATATTGTATATTTTCTTCAAATTTGGATTTTCGAAACCTTATCAATAAAATATATATTTAGGTTGGTTAAGTAAGGTCGTTATAATACACTTTAATTTGAGACAGTATTCATTATTGACATCTTCTTTATATTATTGTACCCTCTTCATATTGCGTATTCAAAATGGAATTGAAGGACTTGGATGAGTACTTTGGTACAGTTTTCCCAAAAGGGTCACCGAGTATTATTTCTGTTCTCAATCATATCAAATAAAAATAACCAACTCTCATGATACACTTCGATGACACGTGTAATATTTCTCGACAAATCGATCAAACATGAGTATACATTATGCCACAAACTTGTCATTTCATACATCGGATGCCATTTCCGAATATACGTCATATGTTATATTAACTGTTGCGATACGATCAATATGATTGCACGTTATATCAAGTTAAATTTAACTTTACGCATTGCCTTGATAATATTTTTTATTACATCTATGCTGAAAATTATTCAATCAATATTGTAATTCCGATCTTTATACTTCAAGGGATTAGGTTAGGTTTACTTAACACAGATTCACCCATTTTATACATACTTCTTTCAATTTTAAAACATATTTGAATATTTTAATTTAAAATTAACCACTTTATTTTTTTTCAGGTAAGCATTTCTCAGTACCTTTTGAAATCAATGTGATTCATCTCGGTAAGTTTTGTTTTTATAAATGTGTATATTATAACATAGTAGGTTATTTTAATAAAAAAAATCTGAAGTTCTGTTGTTTTTATTATCTAATACAGATCGAATCAAAACAAGTAAAATCAGAAAATAATGTTTGCAACCAATTTTTTACTAAATAAAAATGCTGGTCAATTAAATAAATTTACGATATATCTATAATCAAATATTAAAACTTAGGTTTAGGAGAATCCGTCACAACTAAAATTAGGATATTTTAGTTCTGAATGCCTTATTTATATTATATTGGCTTAAATGTTATTATTCAAAAAATAATTATATGCAACACTACCATTTCATTTTAACATCGCTCAGATCCGAAGTCTTAAAAGCACAGATAATTTTTAATACTTTTACCCGGGGCTATCGAGAGTTGTTACACGGGCCGGAAGGTTGAATGTGAGACTTGGTCGCAGATACAGTACGCGAAGTATGGAAATCAGGCAATATTATATACATTTGAAGCATTATACCACTCTTACATACATATTTACACTACGATCATCTTGAAAAAAAAATCACATATTTCTATATACATGCGTAACTAGGCTATTTGTTATGTATATTATTATTATATAGATGTTTTTGAAACATTTTTTTTAATCAAGGCAAAAGCAACAGGTATCACATTCCAACCAGTCATTTAATCTTGACACGGTCGAGTATATTTAAATATCGGTAACTCACATAATTTGCGAAAAAGTAAAAAAAAGATGACTCTTAGGGTCAGTTTCTTCAAGTGGTGTTAAATCGCATGCTACGCGGCAAGAGATTGTACGAATCTCGTGTCATATACACATATTTCGTTTCTTTAGCGCCTGTCAAAGCTATAGCCGAGTGGTTCCGATGTGTGTATCCGAAGCATTCAAGAGAACATACATACATGTGACTCGAGCCGAGGCGACGCGTTCGGTACGAAACTGGAATGGAGGGGATATCACGAGATTTAAATATAACACCTGGATATCGGCGAGCTGAATTTTGACAGTTGGTGAAAGAGAAACGCATTTGGCGCGTAAATCGTCGAGTGATATTTAACAAAGTGCCTTAGGGAAGCCTTTTATATTTGAAGTGATTTGGAAGAAATGTCGACTGAAAAATCAAAATTATCGTAAGCAAACATAACAATATATGTATAAATAAAATGGGCGGATGTATTTTTCTAAACTCGTTGTTATGTGTTTTGCATCCATAAGATAATTTATAATAGGGGTTAACGATGTAGTGATATTAATAGGGTATTGGGGCAGCGGGGTAGCTATGTATGCATGTATTGAAGAGAGAGACTTGCTAGAAAGAGACGACAGATAGTATTTCAGCACCGTATAGAACAGGTAGACAGCATCACGTCGATGGACCTACTCTCTTCTATGTAGAGAAGCTTTTCCACAGATGCCACAATGCCACACCCACAATTGCCATCATAAAAAATAACAACTGACCTCGTATCGTTTTGAAACACCTTTAAACATATTAACACAATAAAATATATATTACCAATGAGATCAGTCGTAGAACACTTTAATTATTAGAGATGTATTTATTTTTGTGAATATTATGCGTATCGTGGGTTGAGAATCTGTGGGGGTGGCGCAGCCTCCCGGCCGGCTCCAGTAGCCTTGCGTCGTTGATCAGTGTAACACGTATCGTCTTGTGTCTTCTACTAAATCATCGCGTATCAACTACTCTCATTACTATTTACATTGTTTATCTGTGTGAGCTTTTCCTCATTAAAACACCCAAATTTGCTCCGTACCATGGTCTCTTTCAACCCAATAATACCTGCATATAAACAAGTTGAAGGGTTGGCTCGCTTTTTATTTTTTTTTATTATTTTGCTACAATCACCATTTTTTGAATGAACACCCTTAACACAGGCACAATATCGACACCAATTTTTCTTCTTTGGGGGTTTTAATCGTGACGAATGAACTCTGTGATAACTCTAGTATTTATTCTTGACTTAAACCTCAAAAAAAACGTCTCCCAATTATTTAGGATTATACTCAACCTTACCATTTATTTTATTTTATCCTCATATTTGGCAATAGTAAGGGGATAATTAGTGTTCTATCTCGTTTATTTTACTTAATGTGATCGCATTAGTAAAGAAAGGGTGTAATAACCTTCCAAAGACGAAAACATGGCTCTTTCTTTCCATCCAATGTTTTCTCACAACATATGATCGACTTGTTTTCCTTCTCGTCTTTTCTTCGCTTTTAACATAGGCTGTGTAAATTATTAGTCTTTTTTTTTGTTGAAAAAACCCGACACCTGCTTGATGGAATTACAAAACATTATTAGCTAAATGGTATTGAAAGTAATTAAATTCACTTTTTTAATTTTTAATTATCGGGTTTCGTCCAGCCTCGTTGATCACCCTATGGATTTAATTACCAAAGACAAAACTCGTAAATTTTAACGTTTGTTTTTTTATTCTTCTAAGGACTTCATTCAGTCCAGATTTATTACTGGAAATTATTGAACGATTTAAAGTAAAGTAACAAAAAAATAATTTATAACCGGGTGGGTTTATTATTCTACAAATTCTTGGGATTCATACATTCGTACACGTGTAAGTAGTTGACGATAGAAGCGGAAGAAGAATGTAAACCAATTCGGATTTATCCGTTTATTTTTTCTCTCACCTTTTCTTGTCGCAGCAATAATGTGAAGCTCGCTTGTTTATTTTACTTGAATCCCTTCTAACGTTTACTTTCGCGGCTTTCCTCCAGAATATGATTTACCGTAAATGTTTTGATTCTGTAGCTGCAAAGTTCTCTTATATATTATATACATAGTTCATTCGGTTCGTGTCAAGTCATAAGTAATCTGCCGGATAATGGACGAGATTAAAATGGTTCTTATTCTGCCATTCGTCCTATTCCGTTACACTGTAATACATCACACTGTATTACTGGAACTGCTTGCTCAATGGGAGGAAACAATAAAGAAAAGTGCTTTTCGCAGACGATAGAATCCCAAATAAATGTTATACTTTTGAATTTGAAGTACTGTTGATTGATGAACATCGTTTTTATTCAATAATGTTGTTTGTGCATAATCAATTATTTTTAGTGAAAAAATAATTTAATTAATAAAATTGTCTTTTTTAAATAATGACACTGTTTTAATTAATAGTGTCTCTCATAAAAATGTTCCCGGCTATGACGACTAGCTTTATTGCAACTTTGGCCTGATTATTCTACCCCCTCACCAACCCCACAAAGTTTAACCTCGATATGCAAATATGTATATTATCAAGAAAAATGTTGAACCCTTCTTTCAAGCTATACTAGAATATGCGTTACACAAAAATAAAACTAACCAGCGATTCTTGTGGTATACATAATACATAATTTGGGGATGACAATGTGAGATAAATAGTGTAGATATACGTACATGTTGGGTATGAGTTAATATTGGTGTTTCAATAGATAGGGTGGTGTGACTTGCTGCCATTGCTGTGTCAACCCTTTGTTGTGTGCCTTCTCACAATTCACATACATTTGACATAATTTACCCAACCATCCTGGTATTACAACTAGTTGTAGAGATGTTTATTTTTATTCCCAAGAAACGATATTTAAATCCATTGTAATTCGCTACATCGTTACTGATAATATCTCGTGGTCCGTTCGAATAAAGTCCATTAAAAGTGTTGCTCGGATATCTCCAATTCAAATCGTTTGAAACTGAAGTCAGCCTGAAAGATAACTGGTTTTGCCACCAACCGTTCAACTTGTTCGAACACCCCCATTTCAATAAATTTTATGTTTAAAGTGTTTCATCAACCATGTAACGGAGCCAAGTTGGCAAGTGTTTCACCGGATCTGAAACTAAATAAATATTGATTGTATAAGTGCAGTGATCGTGTCATGTAGTGATGGAATAATACAGTGAAGGGGTTGAATTACAATGGAAATATTCTCCTTCATTGGAGCCGGAGTGCTTGTCTATCAAGTGATAGGCTTTCTATTTAGTTGCTCTTCATCACAGCATCATGAAGATACGGAGTGTATTTGCGCAACTGTGAATAATTCTATAACATCTGATCAAGAATCTTCGGCGATCAATTTGACTGTTTTCAGCGTGTCTGAAAGATTGGAGAAGATAATCGAAGAGTAAATCGATCTGTCTACAATATAAGCCTTAACATATCGTAAAAACCCAACGTTTCATTTTCGAATAATTCTCAATTACCAGAGTTGTATATCCGCAATCAACGGCCCTTAATTGAATAATTAAAGATTGAACCGAACCTCAACAAAATTTCTTCTAATAATATAGTGAAATACATAGCTTTTATTTTAATAATAGGAATCTGAGATCAATACTGACTACTCCATTTGTTATCGCTTATTTTTTCATCTCTTCCATTTCAGATTCTGCTTATCCTCTCCATCTGGCAACTCCACTCTCTCTAATAACTGTTTCGCTCACTTTTTTCAATGCCGTTTAAAACTTTTTAATGGTCGTCTGCTTGGCAATATTTCTTCTCTACTGTTTCCCAAATATAAATAACACAGCTATTCCATCGCGATTTTACTCCAAACGAACTATTTATTTATAAAAAATCTCTAGATCGAAAATGTTAATTTGACACCATTTTAGTCGATGTTCTCTTTTTTTTATTGAAATAATGAATATTAAACATCGGCGTCTTCTCATTAAAATGCAATGAGCAAATTTCCTTTTTTTAGCCATCCACCATGTTTTAAGTGCAAATTTGTCGTCCATTTTAATGGATATTTTGGTCGGATACGTGATTTATTTTGGGAAGCATTGGTTAACTAAGAGAGAATTTGCAATGAAGATTATGATTTTGTTAATTGTTACCACGTGGCATTCTATCAAATTTAAATATCTGATTGGTATATTTTCAAATCTGAAGTCAATAGAAGCTTTATTAAATTTGTATTACATTAACATAGTGAAAGCAGTTGATTTACAGTAGGCTGAGTATTAAAACAGAACAAGTAAAAGCTTTCGTAATGAAATGTGCCGGTCCGTCGCTTCGCTTCAATTGCCTTAAACCGAGAATAATTTCCATCAAAACTTCACTTCAAGCCGCTTGCGACAAAGTTCATCTGTAAAACTAAAATTAATTTTCGACACCATAAAAGCAGACGCTCCAACTATCACACTTTGTCAAGGGCGTTAAGTGCAAACCGCAAATTAAATATCATCCGGACACTCCATAGAATATTCTACAAATGTAAGCGAAACCTTTGAAAATGATAGAATGAGTATTTTTTTAACAAATCCCCAGACAAGTTATTAATCTGATTCTGATGCTATATATAAGGATTGTATCAAATGAAAGGTTCTATCACGACCGAACGCCTTATGCATTTGCTCGTTTTAAATCCAATTAATTTTAAAAAGCTTTCGAGGATGATTCTTTATTAAGGTTTAAAAAAGTAGTTTTATTCTGGTACTAATGGAATAGTCGCGATTCTCTCCAACAAAGTAGCAAGCGAACAAACGACTGCTGGTGGCTTAAAATACTTTCTTTTACCGTCAGATACAATGTTTTCCACTCAAGAGTTCTTCTCTATTAATTATCAAAGAATAAATATTAAATTATATCTCAACAAATTTACTTTTGTTTACCGAAAGCTGTCATTTCTACTGAATAACAATGTCAACCGCTATAAAATCAAAAGCGAAAAGAAACGAAAAAAAAACGTAGTACAATCAGTAGCAATTTCCATAAGCAATTATGGTCGGTTGTAACTTCCATTTGACAGAACAAATCTATTATTCCTTCTAGTACGAAATCTGTGAATAAATGAATATACAAGATTTTGCTCGGCTTTTCGCTTATAGAAATAAACGAATCGGTTATTAAATTTTTTTTCTCGTCATTTTTAATTTAAAAATATCCTGATAAGCTATCCGCTCCCTCTTAGTCACGCTTCCACTTTCCTCAATAATATTGAATGTAATATTATTCGTGGAAATAAATGCCCTGTACCACCACACCACCGATATAAGAAGGCCGGACAAATATCAATATGAAGGACCAAGCAGACGAGTCTGACAGAGGCAACACTAATTGTCTCGCTCAGACTGGTCCGCCATCTTGATATTTATACATCATGTTGTCTGGCATTCTTATCGGTAGTATCGCCTGTACGCGTATAAAAAATGGAATGTCCACTGGGTTTTTACGATATTGAAATAAATCATATACACGAAGATAGTACAAATATTATATATAATTTTTAGATAAAATGCCAAGTGTCTTTAAGTGACTATTGACGTATTGAGTGTGGTGTAGTTTAACCATGATCTTTTCTTGGTATGGATAAAACTGAGTTATCACAAGTGGGCATGGAATCTTTCGCCCGTATAATGGCTGGTAGTGGTGTGGGCGGCGCCCTTCCTCCGGGACTGGGGGCTACTAAGGATGCCCGTCCGAGAGGAGCCCTAGTACATGCCTCACTTGCGGCGCCGCCCCAACACAAGGGACCGCGACATCTCACTGGTACTTTCTGCCTCACCGGAGACACCATGGAAGGCATCATACAGTGTCTGGTCTTCCTCAAGGCCTTTTCGGTAATGTATTTCAACAATGTTATTTTTTTATTTTATTGACAAGCGCAATAACGTATCTAAGGAGCCGCCTTGTGGTCCAGTGGTTAGTGTAACGGATTCGTGAGTGAAGACTCCCGGGTTCGATTCACGGCACCGGAGTCACTTGGTATGATCTAGCTTAGCAAACTAGATCTTAAGTACTCATTGCTGTGTGGTGGCCTGGGAAACCATCTCTACTATATTCTCCCGTAAAGGCCAAGGTGGCCTGGCCAACCCCTTATAAAGGGACTCCCGTCAATAGGGAAGGCGTCACGATATATACAATAACGTATCTTCTACCCGTACTCAATGTATATGGTAGAGTGTGTTAGTAAGCGTATATCGACAGTTTGCATTATACAAGTGTTAGTGTGGTTTCAACCACTGCTGTAATAACCAAATGTTGTAATATTTGAAAAAGTAATCAAATCTTGCTAGAATGAAAAATCAACCATCGTAATAGCTCCGGGAATAAAGCTGATGGATAAAAAAAAAGATTCGATCGAGAATAATATTAATAAATTCCCAATCGATCGTCTCGATCCAAGTTTACTCTGATTTGTTTGATTTCAATCTACAAGGCTACTGAAGCAATTATTTACTCGGTAATACGGGTAACTTAAATAGTTACCCACGATCCCAGATTTTAACTGGTTAATTTCAATGAAGACGAATAACAATTTTTCGTAAAAGCCCGTGATTTTAAAGCCTGTTCATTAATGTTTTTGTAAACATTTATATTTTAATGCCTTTGTGAATTTTAAACCATGTTAAAGTTTTTTATTATCTTGTTATTATTATGCTTCCTTTATTCATTCTCTACAATGCTGCTACAACGCGTTTAGTATCGTTATGCTGGCGTAGCGCATCGTAGCACTTCATTTACATAAGCATACAGACAAGTATATTGGTAAGCCAGAAAAAAAACTATCAAAAAATAAACATTAGCAACTTCAGGATAAAGATTGGATGTTTGATTTTATTAATTATATTATATTTTGGAAGGAGTGAAAACTATGAATTAAGTTTTTGGTTTGATTCACAAATCATCATACCTTTCAATACTATTTCGATGATGAACACATGAAATATGTAATTGCTGAACAGTAAAATACCTCGCTAATCGAGCATGTAATAAAAGTTATTAATGAGTTATAAATGTGTTAAATCCACACAAATGTACATAGTACAATGTAAAGGGGATTGGTTTTGGTCCCTTCGTATAATTCAACGCTGTTTCAGAATGTTCGCCCATAAAATCAGCATTTAGTTGGTCGGAAAATCGCCGACTATGCTCAAACACTATCCTCTCCTAAATTATCATGTCACTCTGATGTTCCCAAAGAGTATCGGATATGTGAAAATATATTAAAAAAATAAAAGTGTCACCCCCATTGTAATATTATGAATTCACGACAGTTATTCAAGCAAACCCGCACAAACTTAGTACATATTTCAAAGGTTGTGGCTACAGTTTATTTTCCTTGTTGAATGTACATATTTGCAAATCACAATATGTAATAATATTTTCAGGTCGGCTACCATGTCCTAGTTTTACTGTAAGGGCGGCTGACGCGTGAGAAAAATGTTAACCAAAGCATTGCGCACTGCATATAAATTACAACTCTTATCCACATGCTTTTTACCATTACATCATTTCGTACTAAGCCATGTTTCATATTTTCTTATAAATATCTTTCACATTAAATAAAATATTAAAATTATTAACCCACTAACCGAATTTACATTGGTAATCATAACTTAAAATTGATCGGCTTGGGTATATTACAATATTTGAAAAGGAAAAGGAACACATCAAATTATGATATATAAATATGCGATATTGTTGATGCTTTCATACATCATTAATAAATAAAAATAATAAAAAAAAATTGTTTGCATAATGTAGAATTAATTTTACTTTTGAATTTACATCAATAATCTCTGATGATGAAAAAATAAGACTTGTCGAAAAGCTTAATTTTTTAAAAATAAAATTACATCAAGTAAACAATGTCAATTGTGAATAAATAAATATAAATTATAAAATCATGGGAATAAATCGATAAGTTGAATAGGCTCGCATTTTTAAATCTTCTTTTCATCAATGAATTGAAATAATTATTAAATAAAAAAATGTAAATATTGTTGAGTTCGCAGTTACGAGACTGCAGGCCTCATATTAATAAATTAAATTATATGAATATATCTCCGTATTTGTGAATAAATTTAAAAAAATCACTTTTTTATATTTGGCATTTACTAAGCTATCAAAAATTTACTAAGAATCGGGCCTTGTTCTTTTTTATGAAATATGTGTAAATTATGATATGCAAAAACAATGTTATACTACCAAAAGTTTATTGGAATTCAGTTCTTATTTTCTATTAGGTTGGACTAGTTACAATTATTTGTATAAACCATATCGTTCAATCTGAGATAGGTATGCTTATTTTGTATAAATCTCGGTAACCAAATCCATTTCAATGAAGGTCTTTTGATATCCAATATTATTGGCAAATACAAATCTGCCATATTATTGCTAGAGCAAATTTGCTTATTGTTACAAATTGATGATTATATCATAAATGTTTAATTAATAAAATAAATGTAAAAATATACTTTGATTTAATTTCTTTAAAGCACCTGCTCATTGTAATTAGTACAATATAAAAATATGCATTTGCTTCAATTAAAATATTTACTATATTTTGTTACCTTGTGTTGATGTTTTAATTTTTAGACTCCATTACATTTTAATTCTCAAAGTTGTGCTGCTTGTTGGCATTTCTTCCCCTCATTTTTTTATTTTGCATTACCTAATTTAAACAAGGGGAACGTCATGTACAATTATTACAGTAACATCCCTGGTTTCCGGAGGAAAAAAATCAGATAAAAGTCGTTTCAAAGATTGTGTGATTTGCCGTAAGACAATAGGTTTGGCGATTATGCTTTTTCTTATGAAACGTGACCTGCTGGATTTATCCCTAAATTGACGCCTTTTTCCCAGATAGGTTTTTTATTGCTCCCTCAGGATATTTTTCGTTGGCAGTAATGTTCTAGGAAAGTATTTTATTGAAATTGTTAAATTTATAATGTGTGTGATAGGTTAATATTTTTTATTTGATAATCTTTACTTACAGCACTTATAAATTTGAATTTCCATCCACCATTAGGACAGTGCTTTTGCTCCGACTTCTTCAGTTTTATCTCCATTCATTATCTCGCGGTAACACCCGCGGCGCATTTAGAAGTTTTTTGTTTCAAATTGAACCCCCCAACCACCCCCCACACAGTCACCTCTTGCACCCTCTATTCTCTCGGTCTGTGTGTTTTTTCCAACCCTCTTGAAATTATTACAAAGGAATTTCGCAGCCACCGGTGAATGGCGCTAACGTATGAATAGCGCTAGTATATGATAATGGAAATTTTACTGTGTAATTAAAAATGCGTTTCAGATCCTTTTGTCTGTAGGTCAGGGGATTGTCTCCAAAGAAATTTTACCGAAAAATCTAAATTCCTTTTTAATTGCTCGGGTGTTGATCCCATTGTGATCAATAGCTTTGCATCCCCGAAAGCTTGGGGGTACTTACAAATTAATCCGAAGCTTAGGGTATAAGCTCTGCTTTTATAAATGTGGATACGTTTTTCCTCCACGCATTGAATGGTGATATTATATACTAAAAATAAATATAAAATGAATTTAACCTGTGTTATACCAGCAGTTTGTTTCGAAACACCTATAAAGTTTTTATTATCTATACTCGAACTTCTAGATCCAAAGAGGCAAGCTTAGAGCAATACTGCCTTGGGTTTCTAGGCTAGGTGCAAGGGGTGTTATGTTCTTTGTGCGATTCATCTCGAGGAGGTTTAGAATAAGGTTTAATGTGTGTGAAACTTGGTCTTGAAACTCAGAAAGCTACCTGACTTTGTGGTGCAGCCGACTTACTACATCTTGCTAATATTATTGATATTTTATAATGAAATAATGACACTGGATTAAAATAAGGAATTTGATTATAACGAGGAAAGAATATTGCAAATCCGTTTTTCAACTTACCCATAAAAGAGCTTGCGAATAAAAAGCTTTGAAAATTGTTCAGTCAGTAAAGATTTTTGAGTTTAATTCGTTTTCAAGTTTTAGCACCAGAGTGGAGACGTGCTAGTTTTTGTTATTTTTTACTGGCTAAAAGTTCCGCGGCCCTCTTTCAGTATATCCCTTTAATCTAACATAATCCCGAAGAAGTCTTCTATTTTTGCTGGTTCGCTTAGTCGACTCTTATCTTTGAACCAAAAGCTTTTCTCTCCGACCATCGTTTAAGTATGTAATATATGAATCTACGTTACAGCGCAACCATTCTTGCAGATAACACCTTCACGGCCATCTTTGATCGAAAAAAATCTATAAGTAATCATAAATAATAATATTCACATTTTACTCTGATCATTCTAAATAGTATACGCTATTTTATAAAAAAACATACATTGATTTGTCAAATAATTAAATGGTGCATTGTAAATTTGAGTAGTATTTTTTTGCCATATCAGTATTTCTGAATAAATCAGTTCATCATCCTACGAATAAACTGTAAAATGCGAAAAATGTATCTTTTAAATAATTCTTAACAGAGTTAAATGGATTGTCCTTTTCATACAAATACAAATGGCAAAAGTCATTTACATATAATTTTTAATAAAAATCACATTTTAAATAAATATCTTTCTGAGTACTAAATTGTAGTCATATACAGAGACTTCGGAGAGACAAATTCAGTCTCTGAAGATGACTACAAGTTTTAAATCACATTATATTGTTTGTTCTAACTCGATAAGATAAATGGTTTGCAATAAATATTTTTTTTAGTATTATTTATTACTCTTTTAGTCAAATCAACTTGTCGTGATACGAATAAACTGTATAATATTTATTGCAAATTTTATTATTTAAGTAATTCTTCAAGTATCAATACTCATTAACTCTGTTGTTAAGGAAAAATTAATCCTTTTATACAAATACAATTTCTCATGTTACGTAAAAACATTGATATATTCTGTACACCTCATAAGGTTTATTTATTTTACATATAAATACATATATTATTATATCATACTGCAGTACCACTAGAGCACTACGAGGGATCCCAAGTCGCCGTGATGATAATGCAGCACTCGTCAGTTGGAACATGAAACAAAAAATATTAACAATAAATTTAAAAAAGAAGAAAAACATAAAAAGATAGATCAATGTAAAAAAGGTTTTAGTAAGAAAAAGATAAAAAAATTTGCACGCTATCCGTAAACATAGGGAGGGACAGATTGAACAGGTTAAAGATATATTTTTTTTTATTCGAACTATGTAAAATTCAAATGAAATAAAGAAATTGTTATACTAATACAAATACAAATGTCAAAAATAAATGATACCTGTCATTTGCACTGAATTTTTTTCATTGTTTACTCCTGTGTGTAAAATTATCGCTTTAATATATTTGAATGGTGAATTTTTTAAAAGGGTGAATCTGATAACTTTGATAAATTATTCGAAAACATATTTAGTCCTATTAAAATTGTAAAGCTAATAACTTCACGAATGAGTCTAGCTTTATGATAATATTAGTAAACTTGTCTTCAGGCAGAGCTCAGAAGCAGCAATCCGTTATTTCTCGGCCGGATGAATCTGTTAGCGAGTTAAGTTAACCGTTGTAGGAGTAATGGTAGTTGTAGTTATAGTAATGGTGGCACCCCCGCCTGACACCCGCATGCATTCAACTTAGTTACACTGACAAAGCCTTCCCACTGCATATTACTAACTATGGCCCATATGTACTATTTCGTTTCAATATTTAGATCCCTAGTTACGGAAATACCGCACATCCTGCAACTCCCTTTTACTCCCTCTGAAATATTGATTAAGCCTTCACTTGACGTTTTGAACACTCTTGATTGTGCGCTCAAATATACCATGTCCAAATATATTATTAAATGCACTGTACTTATATGCAAATAAAAAATTGAGTGAGGCATTACATTTCCGCGTCATTTAATACTGCTTAGGATGCTCTAATTTCGCTTTTAACTTTTAATCGTTACATTTCATAAAAGAACGCTTTGTCGCTTAGTACGAGAGGTCATTGAGCGCTTCTGATTCATTTGTACCAGCAATGCTTTATGGACTTAAAGCAAGATTATCTCTCGTTCGTTTCTAAATTGTGTCTTTTTTATGTTCACGGGGCAAATATCAAATATTTAATTTTATTGCCTACCTTCTGTCATTCGTTTAATACATGATTTTTCAAGTAACGTGACGCCTTCCCTATTGAGTCCCTTTATAAGGAGTTGGCCAGGTCACCAGGCCTTTACGGGAGAATATAGTAGAGGTGGTTTCCCAGGCCACCACATAGCAATGAGTCCTTCAGATCTAGTAGATCTTGTGACTTCAGTGGACACCGTTTTTGTCGGTGCCGTGAATCGAACCCGGGACTCTTGACTCACGAATACGTTACACAAACCACTGGGCCACAAGGCAGCTTATTTTTTTATATATTTAATTTAATTCCGAGGAATATACTGTAGTGTGTTGCAGGTATCGAGATATTTTGCTGCAGTGAGTCTGTTCTGAATTTGCGGGCCTCTTTTTCTCTTTGATCTCTGGCACAGTATACCTCTCTTTCAGTATTTCTATGAAATGTTCTCATCTTTCTTCCACGTGTCGGAGTATTTTCGCTCAAATAAAATTAAGTTGTGCTGTTTCTAAATCAAATTATCTAAAATTCTTGATAAGAAAACGATCCCTCCCTTTTAAAAAAACTCACTTATTTATGGTTGTTGACAAAACATCTTCACCCTAACTGTAAAACCAGAATATTTCAAAGCACACTTTTCATAATATAAATTTTTTAACGGGCTGTATATGCAGATTAGCTACGATTTTATACCATTGATCCATGATAATAATTTATTTGCTTGATTTTCAATGACGTAGTTGGCATTTCCAGATGGTAGTTTTCACAGAACTGCGGGGTAAAGAATAAGTACCCCTGAGACTGGACGACCTCCATCCCGAGGGTTGTTTTAACCCTTCAAAATGTATGCTTCTCTTCCGTGCACTTGTGCCTGGGGACATATTCCGCCCCTCCCAATTGATTTCCACCCAGATTTCAGATGGAAAAACTTTTCACGTTCTGTCTTACACAATCGTTTTTGCTGATTGAAAATGTAAATTTTATTCCTCTCGTCATTTGAATTTTATTTCCCTTTTTGCAATAATTCATTTAACCGTCTGAATATTAGTGAAGACGAACTTCAGTATTGATTTATCGCCAATCCTAAACAGTCTATTATATGACTCGTATTCACAGTTCTCTCTTTAAGTTTCGAAGGCCTATTTTAGGGTATTATGTAATCAAAATGTCCTTATCTTCACATTCTTTAGGCGAAAGACGTATTGTTCTTATATAAGTGAAAAGTCTAAAGGGGTTCGTGACTGTCGATATTCACTGGCACATGTTCCAACTATAAATCATGTCGACGCTTCGGCGCCTCAGCTTTTTTATTTCTATGTCCTGGAAAGTTGAACCAAACAAAGGCCTTCTCCAAAGTAAATGTTGCATACTCACCAAAATGTTCATGCATTTTTTGATTTCGACTCGGTCTATCTACTCTTATCCATGGGGATTTCGTATTATAGCTTTGGCTATACTCCAGTTTAATTGAGAAGCTTTTGCAATGGCCGTTTTTATTCTCCATCTCTAAATTTACGATTGACCCGCTTTATGACACCTATTTGCTGGCGTCGATATATACAATTACACTTTAAGGATTCCCCATTGAACCCAAGTATATTCTAACATATTATAGTTATTTATTTATTTCAAATACAATACATATAAAATAAAATAACCACATTTTGTAGTCTTTAATTAATGACTAGATTGTATAACCCTTCCACTACACAAATAATGTGTTTGCTTAAAAACCTTGCAAACATTTATTTTTATTAAAATTATATTGACTTTTGGTTACTCACTAAATAAATCCCTATTTAAATAGCATATATTTTTTTATTAATTCACAATTTTCAACCAACATTTTATATGGAATTTAAATAGATTATATGCGAATCATCTTAACATAATTCAAGTGCCAATAGGTTTGGTTTAGGTTGGAACATGTAAGTCTTTAAAAATAGCTTTATCCGTTGGAAAGTAATCATTTAATTAATTCATTTACATGAGTATTACATATAAAACTAAAAGGCAGACAAACGCGTCTGATTATATTTATTAACTCTTCGATACATATTCAATGAATGAGTAAATATTGATTTGTTATTCCGTTTGCATAATTGTTTTTTTGTCTTCCATTTTCACAAATCGTTTCATTTATCTTCATGATTTATTTGTTGTATATTGTACTAGTTTATTTTAAATTTAATATTTTTAGTTTAAATACCGCTCGACAAAGCTTTTAACATGACATACCGATATTGGACTTTATGAATAATTATTCCCTATACAACGGTTTCAGAGTAAACTAATTCACCTGATCGCGTTCACTTCATCAATGTGACATACTTATTTGGTTTTTTCATCCACATGAATAGGAGTCCCTGTTGTGACATGTTCAACAGCCTTCATCACAGATAACCTTTCAATATTTCAATGTGTGATCCCGGAAAATCAATTTACTATAATAATGTCGCTAGTGGTGTACATATTATTTTCATTAAACAAATTCATCACGTCACAACAATAAAAGCTATTATTATTTTCAATGTCACGTACACTCTGTGTGAATACTATTCGTTTAGAACTAATTGTCTATCATTGTTTAGTAGTAGAAGAGCAATTTAGTGGAACAATCTCATAGTCACTATTCGAATTGCTTTGCGTCGAGCTTTTGTAAGCTTCTCTTCAACAATATTGTGATTTTGACATATTGACTGAAACTTGCTCCACAGTTTTCAATGTAGCCTTCTTTAGACAAACTTTTGATGACTTACATTAACATTATGTAAAATCCAATAATTTAAATGCTTATAATGAAAACTTTTACTAAAATAATTTGATTAAAGGGAATAAAGCCATATATGACAAATTTAGCAATTACTTACGCCGCGAACGCCAATCAATAACTACTTAAAATGATGATATAAGCAAAAAGTAGGTACCTAACTATCTTGTCACATATTTAATATATCGACTGCTTCAGCGTATAATAGCGTAAGTGCAAAAAAAAATCTGTTTGCTCTTAAGTCTTTATGGAACTGAGGCACATATTGTATGTATGAAACGTCAAAAAGGGTTGATTTTCAATCGTTATTTAACCTATTAAGTGACACTTTTTCGAAATAGTAAAATAGTCCTATTTGACCGGCAACTAATGTAGATTCATCTATTATCTATTACACATTTCATGTCTCTGTCAATAGAAGGTATTTAATCGTAAATTGTTATATTTTATAAATAATAATTAAACCGAGTGACACGTGACAGGCAGTGTTACCAGATTGAATATGTGGCTCAGTTCCATAAAGCACACAGTTTTTTTTTGCAATTACGATATTATACGCTGAAGCAGTCGATATTTTACTTTAAGTCAAATGAACAATTAGCAGCACCAATCAATTACACCGGTTACGAATTATATATGAAGCGATTCCGAAGTCAAATAATTTTAAGTGTACATGACTTAGTCTATATAGAAGAAACAGTGACATTTATTTAATATTTGTAATAGCTTTGATCCTTTTAAGTTCGTTAAGGGTTACAATCTTAGGTACTGAAATATAAAATTTGTATCCACATCACTGTATATTATGGATTTTTTTACCATGGAGGATTTTAAGTCATGGAGATTATTGAGTTAGAAACAAACGGATTTGTATCACGCTACTACAGAAGAAGAGTTCATTAGGGGTAGGAATATGAAGTAGGTACATATATTTGTAGTATGGTGTTTGATTAAATAACGAGTAGAGCATGTATGGTCTTTGTGTGTGCAAATTATCTTAACAAGAGATGTCGGCTTTCTTAATTTCCCAAAGAAGAGCAAATTAGGTTCATGCTCGTCCCATTCTTGGTGTAATCCACTTAATTTATCGCCGAATCGGCTACACTCAATTAATTTTTGAACAGTTTCTGGTGTTGAAAGCAGCTACATTATTGCCTCTGCCACTTGATTGACGTCAACTTTGCCTCTACTATTCTCCGCCTCATCTTGTTTTGCTAATTACGTGAAATACTAGTGCCTGTAGAAACAGACTTTGAAAGGAAGCCTTTTATATACGAGTATAACACGTATATACAAATATATTCTAAGACAGAAGTTGCCAACCCAAATGATCGTGTGAGCGACTTTGGAATTGTATTATTACTCCGCTTATTAAATTATGTGTATATCCTCATATTAGATGTACTAATTTAACTCTAAGCTTCTGGCCCAGTGATGATGATAAAAAAATATTTATTATAAAATTAAATCATATGATGAAGTTTGATATTTTTTACCACAATGGTTCTCTAGTATTTTTCTGCTGACGAAGACTTAAAAAATCTGCAAAATATTGATTTTTTTTATAATTTACGGGTTGGCCACCTCTGCTTTGATATATACAGACGCCTTTAATTGCTCTAGTACGATTTGATTCATTAACGTTTCTATTTATTTATCTAATGATATCAATAATATATATATATATATATATATATATATATATATATATATATATATATATATATATATATATATATATATATATATATATATATATATATATTAATTCTTTTTAAAAATTCAAAATGTCTGATAAAGAGTGGATAATCTTGAAATAGTAAATGGAAGAAATTATGCCTGTTCAATTAAGTAATGCATGCATTACATGATATATGATATATTTTTATCCACCACAGACGCTAATCAAAAAATAATATGCATTTTTTTATTTTTATAATATTCTACGTTAGTCGATAAGCGGTATATTTGACCAACTATTTTTTATCGCATAATTTTGTAGTATTTTTATGATATATGCAAGCCTATAATAAACTGTTTAAATAGCATGTGTAATTAAATATTTTTTTAAAAAATGTATCGAGTGTTACAAAATAATAACTATTGCACTATTAAGCGTAAATAATATAGGTAACTATATCAGAAGTTTACTGTATGGGTGGATTAATTTATTAATATTAAAATAAAATATTTACTCACCTATTTATCTGGCCACCCTTCGTTTCACCTGTGAATTATTAAGGTTATCTAACAACAAAGTGGTTAGAATACTTTAGTGTCTCGTTATATCGACATTCGATAGACATCTGTCAATATCTGGTTGCACGTGTTCGCTTCAAAGAGGCGAACAGAGGTTAGTAGGGTAGAAAAGAGATTTACTAAATATTTTTTAGTATTATGAGTTAGTGATACATATGACCAAAAATTTATAAAATAATTAAAAAGTGGAGGGAATCTGAAGATCAATTAATAAAGTGAGAGATTCTAAATATCCTAGTTTTCCATTTATAATTGATCCATTACTCTCACTTATATGAATAAATTGTATATTAACGAGATATTTTCGCCAGAAAAATGAAAACATTTTATTAATTTGAAATTTTCTTTATTTCAGGTAAGTCAAAGCATCTCACCCACTAAATCTTAGTTGACAGGTAATTTTTCAAAATTGTGCCATAAAAATTGATACGGATATTAATAAATTTCTCTCCGTTGAGAATTATTCGAATATCAAATTCTATTTACATAGATCAATTTCAATTTAATGCAAATGGAATAATGGCCTCTCAATATGAATGCTTTCTGTGAACTCTGAATTAAGGCATTTCATTGTGATTCTTAGTTTTATATAAAATTAAAAATGCCTCATTATATTTTCCTCAAAACGATAATAATAATAACAGAGATGTTTTTTCGTCGTATCTGGCGTTTAGATTAAAAATGAAATTTTCACATTATTCAAAATTACTTTTTTATACAATGTTTTTACATCGTAGCAGTAACGTCGTTACATATTCAAATGTCTTTTATTACATTCAACGCACTCGCTTTTCTCTCTCTCTCCCTGTATTAAAAATTACGAATAATGTAATGCTTAAAACGAAGTGATCAGATTTTCAAA
Source organism: Agraylea sexmaculata (assembly GCA_022606485.1). NCBI lineage: Eukaryota > Metazoa > Arthropoda > Insecta > Trichoptera > Hydroptilidae > Agraylea > Agraylea sexmaculata. The sequence goes on from JAGTTH010003271.1 coordinate 22,148, forward strand.
TTATTTATTTAAAAATTATGTATGCTTTTAGGATGACAGAGCGTATTATTAATCATTCGTCGTTCGAGAAGCTCGTCTGGAGACTTAAAAATTTGAAAGAGACGGATCGCAGTTTTAATATTTTGTTAAAAATAAGCAAACGGCGTTGTGTTGTGAATAAATAGGATGTCGTAAAGGGAACAGGTTTATCAGGCACAGGCAAAATGAACAGCGTTTTGCGGTGACTTAATCCTGGTACAGAAGCGCTATTTTCCAACACTGAGAAATGCCCTACGATTACCATGAAAAATATACTACCACATGCCTTACTCTTGCAACCACATTTACGCTTCCAATATATTTGAATAAATTGAAAACGGTCGTTTTGTGCACCGTTGAGAGCGACAGAAAACTACTGGTGATCCATTAATTTTATAATTGATACGGGGTTGCGCTTTAGAATTTATGAATTATATATATTATGCCGTGATTATGACAAGTGTTTGATGGTGGATAAAGAATCTTTAGAGTACCCGTAAAGATTGATTATTGTTGCAAATTCGTCTCGCTTCCGTCTGACAAACGATTTAAGTTTGCGGCGTAGAGTGTGGACTGAGACTATGGGGATGATGGGGGGTGTAATTTTTCAGTGGTGGTGACAGGGTGTTAAACAGGGTGGTGGTAAACAGCCATCTATCATGTCTTTATTAAATAAGTCAGGTCAACAGGCTCCAAACCATCACCACATGCCCTCCAACCACTAATATCATATACAACACCATATCGATCAAATACTTGAACTTTATTACTAAAGACTAAATACAAGTGCATAATATATAATAAAAATCTTACAGGAAATTTAGTATAATTAAAAACTGCAAAATTTTCACTGTATTCATAAAATTTTAATGAAATAAAGTCGACGACGGCTCAAGATGAAATAGGATCATGGACTTTCTTCTCCTTCCGCGACAAGGGTTTTTTACAGGGTTAAAAGTCTGACATTAATTATTTCAAATTACGAACTAATTATACTCGGACATCTGTATTCTTGTAGAATACTAAAGTATATAAATATTACCCAAGATTACGTGGAATTATCATTCCTTTAAACATTTCAATTTCAAATGTGTATATTTGTAATGAATAATTATAAATACGCAATTGCCTACACAAAAAAGGCCTCAAATGTTTGAAGAGAGTTTTTTTGTACATTATTTTAATTTTTGTAATTATTCCACAATAAAATTTAAAAAAAATGCTTCTTAATATCTACTCACATAAGCATTTTTTTTAGTAAAATGTTTCGACTAAGCAAGTCATAATTTATTTTATGATCAATTACTTTGATTCAAACGAATCAATGTTATATTTTTAGTACATACAAAAATTAATCTTGCATATTTGTTTAACAGTATTTAGACCGCTGTTTTTTTATAGAATAGAAAATATAAGAACCATAGAAAATATTGTGGAAATTATTAAAATACATTTAAAATGAAATTACATCCAGAATTCAACACACTTCACAATTTATAATCTTGCCTTTACAATTAGTGAGGCTATCAGTACAAAAGTGGTGTATCCCCAGACTACTTATTATGAGATAATGATGAGTTAGACTTGTTTTTTAACCTTGTTTCTTTCGTGAACTTTATTTTAACTGTTAACCTCTAAGTCTTCTAATATGTGTGTCCTTTGTTTAATATTTTAGAGAACATATCTTACACCAGAAATGTTACCAACGTAAATTGTGGGTTACACCACTTTTGGTGTGATAGCCTCTGACTGATTTCACTATAAAGTATTTGGAAATATTTCCATCGGGGTAATATAATAAATATAGTGTGGTGGTGATGATGAAAGTGTCGCCTGGTCGGGGTAATTGTAAAATAGAATTTAAAAATGATTCGCTCGTCTTCGCCTTTGGCAACAGCATCCCCCTTTACACCATGGCCTGCTTCTGCAAACTCAATTGCCACTCTAATATGCTAAATATTGCATCCATTTCACAGGCCAAGCCACAGTCTTATCCTATTACTCGAGAGAATGTAATGTATAGATAATTTTAAAGGCACAGTCAAGAAGGCGGGCAAAGAGCTCTAAATCAAAGATAATTAAAGAGGTCTGCGGCGAGGAAGTCACGTTGCCGGCACGTGTCTTTCGGAATATGGTGTCCATTTAAATGTGGCGGTTAGCATTGCCTAATACTAAGTTAGTCAGTGTTAAACTCTGCTAATTCTCCTTTCATAGCTCTATTAAGAAGTTTGATGCACCCGCTGCAACCCAAACCACGTCTTCTACCACCCACTTCACTTCTACGTCGGGTTTAATTCAGACGCTCCGTTTTATATACACCATTTATGCACTTTATGTCTGATTAGCAAATGCAATCACTCTAAATTTTCTAATATTATAAAATTGCCTTATGGTGTAGTGGCTAGTGTTCACTCGGATCACAACCACTTCGCATCCTGGCACTCTATTGTGACTTAACAAATCGCTAAGTGTGGAAAACTATTAGCTGGGTGGTGGCCTCGGAAAATCCTCACCCTGGAAACACGAAACGTTGTGAAATAATTTACGATGTAAAGACAAAATATATGTTTGGGCTTTTAATAATTAATATACAAGGTGGACTTGAAATAACTGAGAATATTTTCGGGGGTGGTAGGGTATCGCAAAAATAAGCGAAAAAAAATTAATATTTTAAAAAATAAATATAACAGACACAATACCAACGTTTAAGTCACTAATGAGTACTTCACAAAAACAGCTAATTCCAAGATGGTGACCCAAACAGAAAAATAAAAATATTTGTTTTTTTTTTCGCTTTTATTTGAGATACCCTATCATCCCGTAAAATATTTTCAGTTGTTTCAAGTCCACTCTGTATAATTTTTACTTGTCCATACACGATTATAATTTAACTGTTGATTATTTATTCACAGAATTATAACCTTTAAGTCTCGTGGAATTATTAAATAAGATTTTATTAAATATTTAGCATTATTATCCATCTATCCATTTTTTTTAAATTACACAGTATGGTGTTATTGTCATCACAGAATTTAAATATGGGATATACTTACACGGGATAATTTTTTATTTATTTTTGGATATTTCTTGTATCTTATGTCGTATTATTTTGTAAATCATCGTAACGCATTGGTTTATCTGTAAGGATGCGGTGGTTGTAATGTTTGTATGTGTAAATAAATAATGTACTAAATATATATCTTAAAAAACTCAAATAAATTTCAGGTGAAAATATTCTATGTCCAAATTTTTTTTTCATTTATAAAATGTATGGTGCAATACGATTGAGTTAAATGAAATTAAAAATTAAGTGTTGGGAGTTTCACATTTATCTGATTCATAATTTATTAGTCCGAATAAAAAATAAATACAACCCAATAAAATATTTTATGATGATGATGGGTAAATGTTCTGCGGCTAAGGAGGTTCTAATGACAAGAGAGACGCCCCAGTCCAAGTTACGAAGACACTTGCAACACTTTAACTCTGACACTCCATTAAAGTTTATCTCTTTAACAATAAATGCTTTATTACCACAATGAAGCACTCACTTCCCACACATATTATATTAAATCTCCAGATACAATCCTCAACAGAATTACAAATAGCTATTAAAAAGGTAATAGTATTAATGGTGGTGGGTGGCGGGTGGTCATTGGGGTAGTATTGCCACCAGACGTGTCTGCTTCGAATACTTGATGAGATTTGAAGGTACTCAACACTATTCGATACTATTATTTTGTTAAAACAACACTTTCATTGCAAGATGTAAGATCAAGCAACAATTGTCGCGGTATCTATCCGATGAAACTCTTTTTTAATTTCTCATTCACATTAACTTAACCAGCGTAATAGCTCAGGGGATAAGAAGCGTGGCTACAAATACTGTGGTAATGGGTACAAATCCCACTCAAGTCAATAATTTTTAAATTGATTTGATCGGTTATTACGACTGGGAGATCGGGAGTAATATTAATAAAATCCCGATCGATTGTCAAGATCCAGGTTTACTTTGATTTCCTGGATTGTAAGGTAAATACTGAGGCGATTATTAACACAATTAACACGTTGTTGTGTCTAAAAAACCTTATGACAGTTTTTCAGATAATTAGACTTTAATTTATTCATACAAAATATTATTAAAATTATTGAACGTAGGCAGTCATTAATTCGGTGCTTTAATATTTACTTATTTATTCATAATTTATGGAAGAATAAATAATGTCGCATTTGCGTATATTACATTTTAATAATATGTTTTCCTTCCTTATCCTATCTGCTCCTTTTCCCTCAAATATTGTTAAATTTATGATAAAAATTAAACCCGAATCAGTTCAATTTTTATTTTGTGGTTATGGAACAAAACGCCTCATATATAATAAACATTTTGATATTCTTTTATTTTTATTCATGGCGAAAAAAAACTTTCAAATCATCTTACTCGAAACAGGCCAATGTTGTGTTCGTGGATATGGAACTGAATGACTCAATTAATGAAAGATATAATTTTATTCTTTTTTCGAAGTTTTTAGTTTCCTTACCATGCTCTACAACAGCGGTCGAGGAACTTTTTTAACCATTATAAAGACTAAAATATTTTTGTAGGTAAATTGATAATATTCCTCATTTGTAAATTTTAATTAAGATTATATGTAAGCCCGAAAAATTCTCATTCAAGTCGGGCAGAACCGCTCTGTCGGTGATCTGTGTAACAAGTAATAGTTAAGATCACCGACAGACAATTAACACGTTGTTATGTCTAAAAAACCATTTCTAAAATAAATAGCTCCTCATGTTTATGGAATTGAAAAAGCTTTCTTCGAAATTATTAATATATTTTCTATATTGTTTTAGTATTATTGTAAGCACTGGTTCGGTTAGCTGGTAATGTAGGCTTAACAAGGCATTGTGAAGGCTGGTATGCAATAGAAGCTATGTACGGTACCACAACTATATTGTCTATATCATAATGCTATTCGACACCTACATACATTGAATTTTAACAATACAATACATACATCGTATTGCAGGATGTGCAGCCTCATGGAAATATATATTTTTTCATAATTGGGTATGGAAAATATCCTATTCCCTTCATGGAAAAGAGGGAAAAATATCTGCACAATGATTGCAATTGAAAGAAAAAGCTATACCGTGTGCTGTTTATTATTTACATACATAAAGCAATATTATTCGCTTATACCACTAGTTCCCAAATTCCCCTTTTATAAGGCATAAATAAAATTGCACTTAAATACATATTTATTATTTTTTTTAAATAATAATGCTTTATTTAAAGACAGCAAAATGACGGATCCCAAGATTGGAGATTTTTGTTAGATGGGTTGGAATACCACTGATATATAAGCAAGTCATAAAACTGAAATGAACTGAAATAAGAACAGGAGCGAATGGAGAAAGATTGTAAATTTATAAATCTGAGTGCAGCAACAGACCGGGCCAACCCCGAAAGGGAGTAGTGCGTCACGATATATATAAAACTGAATGTTTAAATATCAAGATGGCGGACCAAGTACACAAGTCTGAGTGAAACAACACTAAATGTCAGTTCGTGTGAATTCTCGATACGATCTCGATCGTACGTCGCTCTTCATTACTGTTATTTAAACATTGTTAATCACCTAGATTACAGTGTTGCCTCAGTCAGAAATATCTTTTTGTTCTATTTGTGGGTTACCAAAAAGTCGTCTTTCAGTTAAAAATATGTATGTATTAAATATGTTAAATAGAAACATGATAATCGTTTTTTTATTTTTTTCCCATACTATTTATTATTTAATTTTAAGTATCCCTTATGTCACATAAAAATGTTAAGTTGCATACTATGTATAGTTAATTCTTTGGTGATTTGAAAAGGTTTGGCCCTTTTTCTTCCTAATTTGACTGGACTATACTGTGATTTTGGGATATGTCTCCAATTAAAAAAAAAAGATTAATTGTAAATGATTCAGTCGATTGTGTTTAACAGATTTTTATGTAAAAATATTTACTAATGAAATGTGCACTATTAACTAAAAATACAAATGCGGATATGCGCAACCACATAGAGGGTATTAGCTAAATATATACTCACTAATGTTAAAAGCCTCGTTGATGAATGATTATGCTGTATTTTCGGTTCCAGTTTGGTTTGTAATACATTGTTTTTCAATAAATATATTATTATGTACTCCTATGTCGTATTGACGTTCACTTTGAACTATTGACGAAGTATTGTGGTCGACAACAATACAATGTTGCGATTCTGTTAATTTCATAATCCAAATATGTACAACAAACCGCATACACATGTACAACCATCATTCATATGCTGATGAATTTTAAGCCTCATGTCGAATTATTCCGCCAGACTGATTCTTTCAGCCATGAAATACACATATTTATTTAGTATTCTAGTGGGTCGTGTAAAATGTACGATGTATTCAGTTGCACTAATGCCACTAAAAGCATTGTGGAAATGGAATTTTTAATGGATATAAATATAATATAAATCACTGTGTGATTTATAACCAATAATACTGCCGTTCTGTAAAATTAATCAGCTGCATTTTAATATTGGATTTGTTAAAGGAGCGTATAATTGCATACTATCAGCTGCATTCATTTACATTATTAGTTCAGAAGTGTAGATCTAGTGTCAGTAAGTCTCCTCTACAACTTGTAGTATAATTGGACAACCTTCTTCGACCCGCATCACCTGAAACACTTTATTATATAACAACCTATCTCCGGATCAAACAGACTGCTTTGAATATTGTTTGCTTTGATAAATTATAAAACATCCAACTTAAATAATTTATTAATATATTATGAAAGGCATTATATGTCTGTTTCAGTAGATTTCGTGCTCACGATGTTGATAAAAATAGCCGGTTGTTCCTTTGTATGAAATGAAGAGTACTGCAAAGTGAATTGTCGTCGGTGCTTGTGTGTTTGAGTTGTTCTTTGTTGAACTTTTACTCGAATGTGAATTTTTCACTCACCTTTTAATTCACATACACTAGCCTTTATTTTGTGGTCAGAGCATTTTCAAAACCACACGTAAAAGTGCTTATTACCTTATATTTACGATTTTTAATTCATCTTTCAAATTTTTCATTAAACAAAGATATTGGATAGAATATTTTACACTTCGTAGTGTATCAGCATAATTTTTTTTGGTCATTTGGATAGATTTATACATTATACACGACCAGCTTCATGTCGATGTGTCAATTCATGACTTATAATTTTTACTAAATCAATCTTAATATTTAACTTATTATGTATTTTCAACATCATTTTTTACTTTGGAGTATAAAATAATTGACTCTTCTCTATTAGGTGAAAAACCTGTATACAAATTGGACTTGAGTTAACTGAAAATATTTTAGGGAGTGGTTGGGTATCGCAAGAATAAGTATTTTTTTAAATTATTATTAATTCAAAATTTAAAAAATAATTAAAAATATTAATAGTGGTTTTGGAATCAACTGCTTCTGTGAAGTACTCGGTAGTGACTGACACGTGTGTATTGTGTCTGTTAAATGCGTAATGAATATATTTTATTGTTTTTTAATTGTTAATTACTACTTTATTTTATATTATATTAATTCTATAAATATATTCTTTCGCTTAAATTTGCGATACTCAACCGCCCCGTAAAATATTCTCAGTCATATATAAATATTACAATTTGAATTTTGGAAATAATATAAAACATCCACAGTTGTCAATCTTTTTACCTATAACTAACATGAGGATAACATTTTTCTGTGATGTAGAGGTACCTAATATATATATATATATATATATATATATATATATATATATATATATATATATATATATATATAAATATATATATATATATATATATATATATATATATATATATATATATATATATATATATATGAGGATAACATTTTTCTGTGATGTAGAGGTACCTAATATATATATATATATATATATATATATATATATATATATATATATATATATATATATATTATCCATATAAATCCATTGAAATATTCCCAGTGAATTCAAGTTCACCCTGTATATATATCTGAGTCATACTGTAGTTCGATCTTGGTGTTTTCGGGTTTACATTATAGTCTGTGGAAAAATATTCCCTTTTTTCTAATCGAGCGTATCGAAGAGCGGTTTTCCGGAAATTAAACGTTTGACGTTGAATATTTAATATTGACATTTGGAAGATGGCGCAAAAACTTATAATATATGCGGGAAGGGTATACTAAGAATGTCGAGGTCTTCTTGTGGTGTAGGAAAAAATGTTGTAAGCAAAATAGCCCCAGGATACCACCAATATGAGAGAGACCAAGATTACTTTTCCACCAACACAGGGAAAATACTTGACTCATTCATCCGAACAGCCCTTCCTATCTAGATCATTTCTTCAAATTCTACTCTCAACATAACCGACACTCTTTCATTTTTATTTATAAGGCTCACTTATGTAAAACGTGTATTTGGCATTGAGATTAAAATACTAATATATAAACAGAGCGTTCCTTCTTCGACTTCGACTAATTTGGGAAGTGGTGTTGGTTTTTCTCTATGCCAGGGTCGTCTGAATTATATGGAGTGTTTCAAGTAAGAGGGCCAGGGGTGTTTGCTTAAATGATGAGGAGAAGGGTCGTTCATTAAAAGTTGTCTCGTTTCAAAGGCCGAAACTCGCGCTACATACATATTGACAGTTGAGTCCTGATTTTTACTTGCCTTAAGAGACCTTTTCCCAAAAAAATACCATTTTTGTCTTAATCATTGCGTTATGAATAGATATTATAAAGATACACTTTTATACAGATCATCAGATCAACTCAATAATGCATGATATACTTTTTTATTATATTGTGTGGTTATTCACAGTTAAATTTGTAGGAAGGTTCTTTATATGGTATTTGTTGGTGATTTGATTTATATGTGATTTTTTATTACAAAGGTTTAGAACAAAATAGAAAAGTACATAAACAATAGTATTATAAAAAATATATGTATAAATTTACTATGCAATTTATTTATATAATATAATTTACATACAATGTTGTGATACATTATGATTAGATGTTACAATAGTAAATTTATAGACTAAGTCGTTTACTTATTTTAATATGGAGTACAATCAATTGGTAATTAAAATAATTAATAAGTCATAACTTAATTTATGGGAAAAAACCCACTTGTAGAACAATTAAAATTTATACAAATAATAATATGTATAAATATGTAGAATGTATATATAATAAAGTAAAGTAAGTGATGTTAATAAATAATTATAAATTTCCTAACTAAACTAACATCTCATACTGATTTCTTATATTAATATGAAGGTCATTTTTAGAAAATTTTATTTCCTTTATTTGTATTGTGTCAATTTATTTATTAATTTTACCTATGAGTTAATAATTGTCTCAGTATTCGCTTTAAAATAAATTGAGCAGGATTTGAACCACAGTATTTTTAACTACGATTCTTGTTCTTTGAACTATTATCGTGATAATATTAGTATTTTTAATGATTAAAATTATTAGTTTACTTTCACTACTTTATATATTTTTTAATTAAACGATTTGTGTATAAATAAATATTTGGTAATATTATGAAATAACTTGGTATGCACAACAAACATTGTCAAATTTCTCAGAAAGTTATATAAAAAGTGTCACACATAATATTAAATTTCATAATATATATAATTTTATTCTATGGTATTATAGGAGAGTAAATCTGTATTGTTGTAAGAGATAACCAGATTATAGTGTTAGGTTAGCTGATAGTTAGAACATGACAAGACTAGTCATTAGACCATGTCAACTAATGTCTCCATTGTTTCTGGAATAGACACTTAAATTCATCAATGTCTTTTAAATAAACAGAATCTTTGAATAATTTCTAATCTAGTAGAGTTGTTTCAGTACTTTCCGTATTTAGGGGAATGATAATATGTTTGAATCAAAGGGAACAAAAGGCTTGTTTTGTGAGGTACTTTATCAAAGGAGCCTAAGGTTATCTGAAAATCGTAAACCAGACCTCGCAGCTGACTTTTCAAAGACTAAAGATTACCAAATCTCCACATGCCTTATATATTTATCACAATGTTATTATAATATATCGATTTTGTACCTTTTGACGCATTTGATTAGTGTTTCCGCCAATTCGCACACATCTTTACGGGAATATTCCTTATCGCATATTTCCACAATACCAAATGCCGTATCGAATCGAAGATGTTTATTTGATGGAATTGAGCTCACTATCATTCTGCGTAGTTCTGGTTTGTTTATGGTGTTGTTTGGAAATATAATATTATCCTCTTGAAATAAGCAGCCTTTTATACAATAGCCTGAAATTTAAGATTCACAAATAATCGTGTTAAAGGAATATTTCTAAGCGGTATTGATATTTACCATCTCTTGTAAGGAATAATCCATTTTTAGTTAAATACGATTTTGCCATTAAAGCACCATTTTTAACCATACATTCATGTAATGTGTCATGGTATTGTGGCGGTTGGGGTTTTCCAAATGATGAAACTAAACATAAATGACAAAGTAATAAGAGTAATGCAAATAATTGCATTGGATCCATTGCTATTCCATAATGACAGGTAATTATACTGACATTATAATTTATAGTGCATAATATGGTGCACTTCATTTAAAATTTTATAACATTTTTTTGGGAGAAAACTGGAAAAACTTAATGTACCTACACAATTTAATTTTCTGAAGTCATATTACAATTTTAAAATATTCAAGAAAAAACGATATAAAGGTAAAGACTATTTAAATAGAATAGAAATGAAAAAGACTAAAGTTTTTTTTATAAATTAATATTAATTAAACATAAATCATTTTAAAAGTTGTATTTATCATTATTATATATTCACCCTACACCGGTTTTTTTGTAAATTCAATTAGTGTTTTTATTTATTTGTCGTTTCTAACGTGAACAGCATTATAATTATAAAAATGTGGCTACATATCAGAGTCTCATCAATTTTAATAATCGTGTTATTTGATTTACAATCAGTACTTGGATATATAGAAGCAAATGCAATTTTGGAGAGAAACTTTTATTTGTGCCAAAGAGTATATCGCTTAACAGACGAAGAAATGGATTTGTGGTTAAATAGTTTCGTTCCAACTACACATTCTGGTAAATAAGTCTGTAAGAAAATATTGTGTTTTATTATTATGTTGTGCGTATTTTTCAGGTCTTTGTTTATCAGCTTGCTTATTTGAATTGGAAGGAATTATCACAGATATTTATACCATCAATGAAGAATACCTTTATTCATCTTTGACAAGATTTGAAATTAAAGACCAAGTCGCAAAAACAGTCGCAAAGAAATGCTCCGTATTACGTTCTGCATATTCTCAATGTATCTTGGCGAGGGATTTGCTGATTTGTCTCAAAAATAATCTGTTTAGATTGCTAGCTTAGTTGATATAATATCGATGATTTTTTGACAAAATCTTGTGTTTTTTTTGTCAGTGTAAGATAAATAATATCGGTGTGTTTGGGGAATTTTAATATGTATTGTTGAAAAGAAGGTACCACGTCGCTGTAGCTTCTACTTTTATAATATGTAGTACCCGACTCCTTCTCCCTCAAGGGAATGAACCTTTTATAATATTAAAAGAATTTATCCCCTCTTTTCCTCGGATTATAAGGTTCTTGTTAACTGTGTTACCCCAACGCCAAAATACGCCAAAATTTTAACCACAGCCACAATCGTTCGTTAACCATTTTCATAGAATCGCGTTTTTATTAGATTTTTTCATGAATTCAATGTTTGTATGATAAAACACGTCAAAACGAAAAAGTCAAAACACGAATCGTGCAAAAAGAAAGCCTTTGGGAATAAACGAATATATTATTCTTTATCATCACACAACGTGTATTTCTTAGTTTTTTTTTAAATGTATATTTTATTATACGACGCCAAGCGTGTTTTATATATTTTTCAATAGTAAATGTGTTATGTGAACATTTTAAAAATACCTCGTATTTATATCATTAACACAAAAAATATCTACAAATTGAGAATTTACAAGGAAACAAATATTATTAATATTTTCGTGCAAACATATAGGTTTTATTTCAATTAATGGATACATTTATAATCAATATAACATTTTTATTATAAAGTGACTTTTATTATTATCATTAGTTTTCACATTATATCTTCTGTTATGGATACAACTTCACACAAGACCATTAAGAGGATAACTATAAAATAGCACCTATTCCTTTTAAAATTATGTATTACACAGCCAATGTCTCTAAAAATTATTTATATTCAATAAAATACTTAATAATTTGGTTAGAGTTGAATTTAATTGATTTCAAATGAAGATCTTAGTGGAAAGAGAGCAGTTGTCATAAGAATATTTTTTTATGGGACATGTGTGTTTTTTAATGTTTTTTTTATATTGATGTAATCGATAACTTATAATAATATGTATGTGTCATCTTGATAACTTTTTGACATCTGCTGCGACATTGTGATTGATTTGTATGATTTTGAATTGTAAAAAAGAACATGAGCTCTTAAGTTAATAGACTATAATCAAGGTGTTGTTAATGAATACGAATACTTCCCGAGGGATTCTGGATAGGTCCCATCCGGATAGTGCGTGACCGGAATGAACCTGCCTATTCAATACCTTGACACTACTTCCAACAATATAACCAATGTAATTTGTCTCCATCTTCACGCCCTTTGCCTTTTCTTACAATCAATAAAATATGTCTCACATTCTTCTTTTCCCGATCCAATAAGTCCTTTCGTTGCTGTTTCCTTGTCGGACGATTTTTAATACCGGGAAGGGTGAAAAATTGATATCGTGCATGTGAGATTCTTCATCGGAAAATTCCAACTCGATGAAAAATCATTCATAGTTTATCTCGACACGATGAATATTTTTTGGGAAAAATAAATTATATATCGTAGTGAGTTTGTGATCTTTATTTAGCGATTCTAGTATATTCGGTTCAAGGCGTCGTCATTTGTGTCATCGCTCGGGGTTGTTTTTGTCACCCTTTCTGGGTTTGGTTTTGCGACTATTTCTTCTTGTTCTTTAAGAGGGTTGGCCAAGTTAATAATAATGTGTCTCCTCCCTAAAAAAACACGATTCTCTGCAAATTTTTGCTCAACTCATAATGATAATCTACTTACAAATTTGCTATGTGTTGATTTGATGATTTATTACGTAATTTAAATATATTATTTATTTTTTTAAACTATTTCGAAAAAGCTTTTAGAAATATAGTGCATTTTGATGTTTTTCTCTCTGAAATCGAGTTTTGATAATAAGGTTGTTTATTGAGTATTCCAAGAGCGATTTTTAATACCTGCTCTTCCCCATTTCCTTCTCTTGCCAAGTTTATGTTGAAATATTTTATTTATTTCTCACACGTTGTATTATGTTATATAAAATTTTCCTTGCAGGCTGGGATGCCATTTTTCAAGCAATATTGCACCAACTCCTGCCTCCTCCTCCTTCATCATAGTTAAAAGAAATGTGCAATCACCTTTGAAACAAATCGTTATTGCTTTTCAAGGATTTATTAGTTTTTAAATTAATACACGTAGAATTTATCAAATAATATTTCTTAGAATTGTGTACTTCTTTTATAATTGAACTTAAAAGTCCTTTTAAGAATCTTATTTCAAAGTTGAATTTTTCACCAAAGGTTTCGTACTACCGCTTGTAGCGCTCGTACTGTTTATCTGTCACTTGTCAATTTTTATAATAATATTACACCGTCTTTCACTTAATATAGTAAAGTGCACAATTGTGCTTGATATAATATATATTCTAGGACAAACAATATATATTTGTAATTATGTAAACAATTCACATGAACAATTCGAATATTTTGTAAGAACAATCTAGTGTCGGATTTTAAAACTACATTATTGCAGGTGGCCACAGCCCGCTTATGTATAAGGTTAAGAATTTGCGCATGTATAAGTGACCGGCCACTTCTTAGTGGAATTCCATAATTTAAAGAAATATGTTATTTGTAATTTGCACAGTTATTTTATTAGTACTCAGACTCTGTAATAAAATAACTGTGGAAATTACAAATAACATGTTTCTTTAAAGTATGAAGAAAATATTATATGATCCTTCTAAAAAGAAAGTTTTAAAGAAAGGTAGTATTTTGGTCAATCTACAGCTGGATGATATTATTATCTATACACCACAAACATTATGACACAAGTTTTATTTATAAAAACTTAGTATAAATATGGATTTGTATATACCTACATAAGTTAATTACATAAATAATTTAACGAACTTTAAATATAGCAACGCACAGCAAATAGACTTAATTTAATTGAATCAAAGTGCAATGGAATGTAATGACTTTAATATGTTAATAATAGTTGTAATTAGTAGGAGTATTGAATCGTAGTACCTTTTTGTAATGGATCGATAATTTCAGGGAGGAGGCTTTCACTCGGTGACTGATTCCGCTTAATTGAGCCTAAAAATTAATTACTTTCCAATCCTGAAAGCTTCAATTATTTCTCCAATTTGATTTTTACAAGTCACTAATTGACACCGTCGATTTTAAATAACAGTCGACCTCTGTTCTTTCCATCGCGACTTTTTGATTCACACTCACCTTGTTTTTGGAGGGATGATAAATAATATTAATGTCTTTTATTTTAATATGATATTTTGTGTGAATTGATTTTCATTTTCAAACGTCTATTGTCTTAAGTATTCTGACCCTTGCCTAATCGACCGTCAAATCATTGTTTTTGCAAGTCCCCTTCGTATTGAATATAAACACGGTTCATTGAATACAAAGTTAGTTCCCTATGAACGTTTCTTTTTAAGCAGGAATTTCTTTTTTAAATTATAAATGCTAAAAACACAAAGCTGTCATATTGAAAGCCATAACAATCGTGTCTCTATATAAATAACACAAATGTTTTAAATCCTTAGAATGAAAATTGTTACTAAAGAATACGGCTTATCGATTCGAATTAAATATATGTATGTATGCAATAATGTCCATTAAATTATAGATATTTAAATATCTGCAAATTGTATTGGAAGAATTTTTCTATATAACAAAAAAACGGGTTTTTGTCCCTAATTAGAAAATTTGTTGCAAAACCTTTTCAAATTTTACTTTCATCTACGCTTCTAGGAAACGCGGTCGGACAAATTCCACCGTTCTTGGGTTGTTTCTTAAGAAGTTCAGTAACCTTTTTTATATTTTATTCTGGTCCTAATAATTTCACCTTCTTCGCTATAAAATACAAATAGCATTGTGATCTAAATATATATGTGGAAAGGCTGCGATTCAATCAACGATACATTTCACGCTCCGTTACCTTAGCGATTCACCCCTTCCTTTTGCCCAATACTATTCTATCCTATTCCTATTATTATCTGCCTTACCCTTCCTCATTGCTATCGAAATAGGTTAAATTACCACCCTACGCGATCATGTCACCAAACCGTAGTAGTGATATATTTTTTTAACAAGCACAAACTCGACAATCACAACCGAATAACCTATCACACAAGAAATGCTATTTGAATCAAATTAATTATTATTAATCAGTGTCAGTTTGTTTTGTATATACTTACAATGTTAGTAGGTGAAATGGGGCTGTATATTTATCGATCGTTTAAGCACCAAATTTAAATTGGACAAAATCCTTGGAATATTTGCCCTTTGGCAATTCCCGATATTTCGATACATACCGGGCTTTGAGAGAAATTTCATCAAATTTCAAAATTCAATACGAATGAATTTATTAAAAAATATTTTGAATACTTATTTAAATACAAAAATCGTGTATTGTAAGACTTATTTGATGTCGTTTATCCAGTCAGTGGTTAATTTTTTTTTGTAAGCATGGACGGTATGAAGTCGCCGTTTATTAGATTAGATTTAGTGGATTTTTGCGTAAATCCTCTTTGAAGCCGTCGAACAACTCGTTTAGCCTTCGCTAATGTATTTTTCAACATCACATACCTTCCATTTTTACATTCTTTTAAAAGTAAATCATATTTCCTGTAAAAAAGTTATTATGCTTATCTTTGTATTAAATGTATATTACTTTAAATAATACGTATTTGCTGGTATGATACGCAGGAGCAAAGTCAAGTAAATATTTTATAAAGGCTATCCTTTGATGATGGGGTGAGCTTTTAGGAATTAAGTCAAAATGTGACGTCAGAAGGATTAGCTGGAGTATTAAGCCCCGAGTTATTTTGAGATCAGCTAGTTATACTACCAAACAGGACTTAGGTTGAATTTGTTTTTCATATTGTTTGATATGTCAAAATTATATTGTGATGTGATACAATCACACAATATGGAAGATTCATTTTTCGCCAAGTTGAATTTATTCATGGCACTTGGGACAAAATGAGTATTTTATGGCGACAATTGAAAAGCGATTGGAAACACGGGGATGATATGATTTAGCGAGGTATCGGTTGCCAGCACATCCTCCCATTTCCACCCCCTAACCTAACAACCACCCACTCACTCCATAACTAAATTGGTAACAACTTCTCGTGCGCTCTGGCAACAATCCAATACTAATAATTTCCCTGTCCGATTTTTAATCCACGTTAGTCTCTCAACGAAGTTCATATAAGGTTTCAAATATTAATTTCCCATTTATTGAATTTTTCTTATAATAATGTTTTATTTTTTTTCAGGTAAGTTGAAGCTTTGACACAACTACGTAGTATTATAATGGATTCCTCGGTAATGTTTTCTTACTATATAATTCTACATTGATTTACTATAACGTGTGAGATGTAAGCTTTCTTGCTAAATTCTCAATTATGCGGATGAGACTCCAAAGTGAGTTAGATAATCCGTTCTTTAAATTGATCATATATCTAGATAAATTATATTACTATTCAAAAAAATTGGTTGCAAATATAGCAATGTATTAGAATAGTTGTACCTAGAGTAACATATTCAAATTATGATGCTTTCTGGCAGAACCTCGTTTGTCAGTTAGCATAATAGAGCAGATGGCATCAAAAGCAATATCATAAATTGTACAAAACATACAAAATACCATCTAAATCATTGGTTTCTTTACCAAAATTCATCTAAAAATCTAATGAAAGATTTCCTAATTTAATATATAATGTGATGCTTTTTTAATTAACCTTTTCGTTGTGTGTTTTTAAAAGATCCTCATTTTAGTGAGTAGACAAACTTCATAAATATCCAAAATTTGAAATAATTATAGATATACCAAACCATTGTTTCATTAAAGGAAGTTTAAAATTTTATTAATCATGAAAAAAATACAACAAATAATTCAAATATATGTAGTATTAGACGTGCAAAAATTTATTTATATAAGTTTAAGATATTTTCGTTGTAATTCTAATAAATTAAAAACCAGTATTAATAACCCATTAAACAATTTTTCCGCGATTTTTTTTAAATTAATTCGAAATCCATCATACTTTATATTTTACAACGAATGAATAAATCTATCGCATTTGAATCCATTTATAGATTTTATATTATAATTGCTTCATAAAGGATATTAAAAAATCACGCAAGAAGTTAAAAAGTGTGAGGATAGGTATATAATAGAAAATGGGGGTAACCGGGAGACACTGCATTATTTTTTTTATTATTTATGCCAACAAGTCCACGATAACTTAAAAGGAAATAGAGGAGGTGCTCAGATTTTTAATAAAAAATGTATTATTTTCATTATAATGTGTCTACACTTTTTTTCAGCCAGAATCAAATCACAAAAAAGTGTTGTGATCATACCAAGATCATCGGGTTCAATATTGTTTATATTTTTGCTGAAAATGATTGAGTGTGTTGGTCTCATGGATGTATATTTTGCTTACGTACATTCATAATTAAATATTTGTGTTTATTGTGATATCTGAGCAACAAAGCATGGCACAAATAGGGCTTAAATGTATTAGGGACATTAGTATGTTTGGGTTATGGTGTTATGTTACATATTGTATCACTTGCTAAATTATGCACTTTGCTCTGTTCCTTGTCAGTCGGCTTAATTACCTGTACATCATTGCACAATAAGTGGCTTAAACTAACAAATAAGGTATTTCATACCCGGCAATCTTGTGTGGATATACTGCGAGATTAGAATAATCCGAATTGTCAATTGCATCTATTGTAAATTATGTGCATTATATGATTGGTTCAGAATCAAAAGCTCATAAATACAGGTTTTTTTAAATATTGATTACAAAAGATTATTCTAAATCTAAGTTGTAATATTAAATTATTAAAATATTGATGCTATAAAATGACGAATCCAAATAAGATGAACGTTTTTCTGCTTTAATAGATTTGGATTTGGACTTTGGGAGATTTTGATTCAACTTTGTGTTGGTTTTTTTTAAATAAACGTAATAATTATTAAATTAATTACATGTTATATATCCATAGAAATAAGTACACAGACAACACGGTTGTAATGTTATTCCTTAATTTTATTCTCTGGTTCATAAAAAGTGACTAATGAGGTGATTCTTTAAGACGGATAGACTTGGCATTAATCTTTTATAGTAAAAACAAATTATAATTATTTTTATTAAAAAAATGTAAATACTACATGTTTTATATGAACGTTTGGGGGCTTCTTAATGTTTGTATGAACTTTATCTAGTGGGATATTCAACTAGAATTTTTTATTTATATTTTTCCCTCTCTTAATATTAATTTTCGAGCGAAGCTAAAACTACGTTATTTATATCGTTTTGCTTGTCCTCTTTTTATCGAGGATTGGCATACATATTTAA
Organism: Agraylea sexmaculata; assembly: GCA_022606485.1. Taxonomy (NCBI): domain Eukaryota; kingdom Metazoa; phylum Arthropoda; class Insecta; order Trichoptera; family Hydroptilidae; genus Agraylea; species Agraylea sexmaculata. The sequence goes on from JAGTTH010003271.1 coordinate 40,999, forward strand.
AATAATTGCCAATTATTTAGAGTAAATATTATTATTCATAATGTGTTTATAGACGGATTAATTTGAATAAAAGCTTCATTCCATTTGGTTAACGAATTTGCAATTTTGATATATATCATTAATTTATTTTCAGTATCACTTAATTTGCAATTTCGATAAAATTGGTTAATTTAATTATTATAATTTAGTAGCTTATATTTTAACCTGTTATTGCATTAAGAATATATCATATTATTTTGTACAAATTATATTGTAATATTTTGTAGTGTTTAAGTTCATTGCTATTATCATCCTCTATTGAATTAAACACAACCTTTACAAAGACAATCTTGTTCACCCCTCAACAACCTTTTTTAAAAGTCAAATCGTATAATATTGACATTAACTATACTTTTATAGTGTTTTTCCAGCTTAGTCATAAGTGCCTATTATAAAATTCTTCAAGAGCTCTTTCCCCTTTGAAGCGCAGTACATAATTGAATTTTGTATTATTCTTATATGAACAATTTATTTGTAAATCATTGCAATTTATTAACAACACAAAAAATATCATTTTATCTCACTGTAAATGTATTAATCCAAAATAACCAGCGTAATAGCTCAAAGGATAAGACGCGTGGCTACAAATACTGTGGTCATGGTTTCAAATCCCGCAAAGCTCAAAAAATATTATTAATCAATATAAAGAACCGCCTTTTTATACACAACAACGTGTTAATTGTCTGTCGGTGATCTTAACTATTACTAGTTACACAGGTCACCGACAGAGCGGCTCTGCCCGACTTAATAATCGCCTCAGTATTTACCTTACAATCCAGGAAGTCAGAGTAAACCTGGATCGAGACGATCGATCGGGATTTTATTAATATTATTCCTGATCTCCCAGTCGTAATAACCGATCAAATCAATTTAAAAATTTTTTACTTGAGTGGGATAACGTAAACTACAATTTAAAAAATATGCTATAGGAGTAGAGAGAAGGTCGTTTTTCTATCACGCTCCGAATTGTCAGTAACTCGAGAACTATTTGCAGAATAAAATGTAATAATTAACGTATTTTTTTCAAATTATTTGCAAAAGTTAAACTGAAATTCAAAAGTCAATCTGGTTATATTATAAGCAGTGCACAGGAAAGGCTATGTTATGAAGCATACAAGGTGATGGTGGTGTTTCTACGGAAGTGTCATGTCGTGCGGATTTAATTTCCTTAATTAAATACTGTTGAGGGAGAGGGTGAGATCTTCTACATACTATATAGCTCGATACCTACCATGATAATTATTCAAACACCATAATATATACTAAATAATGTACTAATTTACTGCTACTACCACCCACCCTTACGCCATACTACATATCATCACTACCGACTTTAAATTAAATACTAAATTTTGTCAGAATATGCATGCTTTCTATTCAATAAATAAGCAATTCTTATTACTGTTTTATACAGGTATTCATTTTATTTATTTGAAATTAAACCTTATTTTAATTTCAACCTCCAATCATTTTCATAAAAAAACATAATTCCAAAATACATGAATATTATTGGTTATTTTGACCCTTAAATTTTATTTTTTATATTTCGAGCAGGTTTTTTTTTATATACAACAACGTGTTAATTCATTGTCTCTAATGATTTTAATTATTACTAGTTACACAGGTCACCGACAGAGCGGCTCTGCTTGACTTAATATTAACATTAAAATTCAGGAAATAAGAGAATACCTGGATCAATACGATCGATAGCGATTTTATTAATATGGGTTTCACTTCAAATTCACATTATTTTATTTAAAATTAAACCTTAATCAGCTTATTTTTGTTTCACCCTTCAATAATTTTCATTAATCGAAGATACTGGATCGAATAGTTTACACTTCAAAGGAAAAAAATATATTCCAAAATACAAAGCATGAATTGTGTTATTTGAAGGTTTTTTATTTACAAAAACGTGTTAATTCATTGCCTTTGATAATTTTAACTATTACAAGTTAATCAGGTCACCGACAGAGCGGCTCTGCTTGACCTAATAATCACCTTACGATCCAGGAAATAAGAGTAAACCTTGATCAAGACGATCTATCGAAATTTTATTTATATTATTCCTTATATTCCAGACCCATTGCCGCAGTATTTGTAATTGTTAATTTATATTGTTTTAAAATAATTTCTATACTTTGGATAATGTTCTAGATCAAATACGTAAAATCTTTTCAATTATTTATTTAAAGAGTAGAATATTACTAAATAGTACAGTGTACACAAGATTATATTATTTTATCGAGAGATTTGTACATTTTAAATATTGAAACGTTTATGAGTAAATGTTGAAATTGAATTTTCATGCCTTAATTGAATTCTCCCATATTTGTAAGCTTAAAGCAAACAAATTATTTTGTAATAAAGCGATCAATATGAAGAGAGTCTGTTTGGATTTAAGAAAACAGAAAAGCTAATTATTGTCGTCGTTTGCAAAATGTCCATCCTTCGTAAAATGTTCTATATTAAACCAATACAAAATTTGGCGGAATGATCCACTTAAATTATTTCTGTGTTTGACAAGAAAAGACGACGTTCAAATAATTACCTTTGTGAAAAACACTTTTATACAAACTCGCGCCAGGAATTAATTACGCTTGTATAAGAATTAAAGTTACTCAAACAAATTATTGGGAATCTCGTTTGTTCAACGCTCAATTTACGTTTTATTAATAGGTTTTCCAATAATAATCAATTACAAGAAAATTTATTGTGTAAATTTGTTTAATAATAGATTATATAATAACGCTAGTTTGCGTTTCTATTTATGTCCGTGTAAATATATTCCAACTCGAGCAAATTGATAGAAAGTTTACCATGCTAATATTATAACTAATTCAAATAACACGTGTCGAATTATGTTAGTGATTTTTTTTATAATAAAATAAGCTTGATCCAAATTTATTTTACTTAAAATGCCTTGACGGGCGTTAAAAAATTAAAAAATTAACTGTCGGTGATGACAACTTGTTGTTACACAAGTCACCGACAGGGCAGCTTTGCCTGACTTAATAATCATTATTTACCTTACAATCCAGGAAATCCGAGTAAACATATATTGATCCTAAAGTAAACATTTGTAATATACAGTTTTTGAGAGAGTTTTTACAAAATTTGGTTTTTAGACACAACAACGTGTTAATTAATTGTGTGTCGGTGATTTTAATTATTACTAGTTACACAGGTCACCAACTTAAGAATCAGTATTTACCTTACAATACAGGAAATCAGAGTAAACCTGGATCAAGAGGATCGATCGGGATTATGTTATAATTATCCCCGATCTGCCAGTCGAAATAACCGATCAAATCATTATATTTTTTAGTGGGATTTGAACCCTTGACCACAGTATTTGTATCCCCTGAGTTGTTACACTGGGAATTATTATATTATATTACCAAACACAAACTTCAACCCTGTGCGTATCTATACTTTAAAATTTGTTCTATAAAATATATAATGTACAAGTGTTCATTTTTTTCGTATATGATATTAGAAGAGATTGATTTTGAAATGCTTGTTGTGGTCCCTTTGGTATGTGTTTTGATTGCTTGTCTTGTTATAGCATAGCTCAGTGGTAGGATAATAGGACATGGTATAAAGAGTCGTGTAGTGTATGGTGTATGAAGTATGTCTGAGCCTAGATTACTGGTCGCCACTCAGACAAGAATGGCCCCCAGGGGACCCAACTACTACTACTATCATCACTATACCACCTACAACCCATTTTAATATCTCACTTCAAACACCTTGCCTTATGTCATCACATTGTCATCTCTAACCTCCAACAAATCAACATAACCATTCCTATCTAATCTACGGGGTTACCGAACTAATTAACTAATAATATATTATCACACAAATCATTTGTATGGATATATAGATAGTGTGGTTTTCTACGTATTGAAAATAATTTCGATAAACCAATCATCTTAGGCTGGATGGTATAAGCCTCTATGCTACCGAGATGTTTGGAATGAATTATTCCGCTTTAATATAATGTTAAAATGTGTGTGTGATCTCTGATTGGTTCAACTAATTTCAAAAGGAGTATATATAAGCTTATATGTATAGAGATGCCAATAATACTTGTATAGGCGACAATAAATGCGAGGCATCATCCTATACAAACACAGGCACCAGCAGGTGTTCCTCAGTTAGCCACCAGGGGCGCTGCTTCTACCGCTTCGCCGCCTCGCTAATTCGAATTCTATTGCGTCGCTGTCTGTCACTTTAAGTGCCCGCGTATATATTAATTTTTTTTTAGTATGCATAAGTTTTTACAATGATTGATAGAACAATACATCTTTGAAATAGACTCAGATGTACAGAGTATATAAATCTTTTTACCTATAACTAACTTGAGAATATTTTATTTAAATTTGACATGAATAAAAGTATTAAATTATAGAAAGAATGGGAAAAAATTAAAAACCCATTTACAAATATAAAGAATAATATATAATAACAACAATAAAATCTATATTAATAAATTAATTTCAAAATATAATGCGTAAAAACCAAAAAAACAGTTCGTTTGGGTAAAACCAAATTTATGCTGAGTGGATCTTTAGAAAATAAGACTTTAATTTTTTTAAAGAATATCAATTTTGGAAGTCATTGGTAAAATGAATTTAAGTTTCCTCGAGGTATATTTCGTTTTATCATTTTTAACTCAATTTCTTCGTGGACTTCTTTAAGAAATGTGCCAGATTCAAGATCTAAGGCCATATTAAGACACTTGTTTTGAACAATTTTAATTTTACGAAACCTGTTGATAGTTAAGTAAACTCATCCACAAATACTTTTATGATGGTCGTATAAATTATCGGGATATTTAATATTTTATTTTAATCGTCAATGTTTAATATAACATACTAAAGACACCATTGATTGTAAAATTTCAAATAAATATTGTTACAATGTTGACATATCCGTTACGTGGTATCTTTTAATATGACTACTCTAGCTGCTAATGTATTTAATTTAAATTTAAAAGCATTGTAATAAAAACATAATGCGCTCTTAATAAAGTAGTAAATGATGGTTTTCGTGCAAAGTGTAATGAAAATGCTTCATTTTTATAAAAAAAGTATGAGCTGCTGTTCACCGAAGAGAGAATTATATGAAAAATCTCTCGTTAGCGTCAGCAGTTTTCAGTTAGTAGACACAAATGTTACCATTTCAGCAATGCACTTTGTGAAAACAAGACATTATTACCAGCCTTGCAATTCTTCTCCATTACAACTCATTGTAGCTGTAGTTGTATTATTGAAAAATAGATAAAGCCATACAAGCATGTATTCTGATAAATACTGCGGTTGAAATCTTTGGCTTCGTTGCGACATAAAAGGGGTACAATACAATATGTATTGTTAGCAATGGTACTCGGTAACACAAAACACTCACTCCTGCTTTCTTTATATTTTATTTGGTGAACAGAGAAAAGAAGAAAAAGCCATTAAAGTGGCAAGTCTCTGTTTCATGTTGGACAAAAAGCCTCCTGAAAATTTCTCCAACTTCAACGAAATTAATCAAATTTTCGCGTCTCGCCGACATATTCACAGATTAAACAAAGCCATGACAAAACAGCTGATTATTTTACACAAAACTCTCCCCCTTTTTAGCTGTATATATGAAGTCGTCAAAAATATATAGATCTTATAATTTCTCTTTACATATATTTAACATTCATCGCATCATAACTACAAATGTTAATTTCAAAAGATTAAAGATGTTTTTAAAAAGATTATAAGTGTGCTTGTTAATTTAATGTGCTATTAGCCCGTAGCATGTATTAGTTGAGCTTTTCAATTTACGTAATTGCCGTGTAAAAAAATTGTCATCTATCCAGGTAGACTTTTAATAAGCGAGTATATTTTAATGGCTAGTAGTACGTCCTATTAATATTTAAAATAAAATTATTTTTTAACAAATTTTACAGTTTAGGTAACCTAATAGTGGGGAACATTATTTTTCCTGCCAATTTTAGATTGTTTTTTGATACCTTACCTTAAAATATTCTCACCGATGAAAAGTATATCTGTTTTCAAAATTAAAATGATTGTTGAAATATTTATATATAATAGCTTTTTATTGTCTTTTGGTAAAGAAAAGAGCACATTCTCGTTGTGTTTGTGCCAAATAATAGTGCAATAGATTATTATAGCAGGAAAAGCATTCGTGCAGAAATAATGTTACGTATAAAACGTGGTCAGTATTGTATTGTGTGATATAACATTACTCTACAATGTTATTTATAGACTAGAATCCTATTGATTTTTCCTCTAGCTCTGTAATGAATACACTTTGTAACTATTAAGTTATTTTACAACACCTCCCTTGGTTTTTGAACAGCAAGCAGACTGTGTGTAAAATAGCAAAGATTTACAACCAAGCCATAAAAGGCACGCCTTTATATTCTTTATAGATTCCTGCTTTCGATGTGTTGTATCCTGAAAATCTGTGTTTATGGAGACCCTGGATGGGGATACCCATATTTTATGGAAATACATTACCATCGAAATCGCCAATTCTTTTTACACGAAATTATAATATTTAAAAAAATGCTTTATTTTAATGGAACTGAAACAGTAAATCACAATATTATCTGAGCGCATACGTTATGTATTGTCCACCCTTTACCTCACATACCTTTAATGGATTTCCACGTGCAGTATTTTGAATGTTATAAATGCGGCATTTTTATTACGTGGTTTAAATCATTGGTTTATGGGAGTTGGTTTTATGCAATTTTTTATACATGCTTAAAATTTTTTAAACTGATACGAATAAATAATATTTCACTATGAAAATTAATAAAAAGTCACTTTTAAATTATTTGTTGATAATATTAGATGAGGTTTATAAAATTGATTTTTTATTAACATGTATTATACAATTTTTTTTATTAAATATAATTTGCATACAATGTTTTGATACATTATGATTAGATGTTACAACATTTACAAGTTTTTAGACTTAGTCTATTACTTCTTTAAAAACGGATCAATTGATAATTAAAATAATTAATAAGTCATTACATAATTTATGGGAAAAAATACGTAAACCCACTTGTAGAACTACTAAAATATATATAATACATAATAAATAATAAATTAAATTAAAATTAGAATTATAAAAATATATACTTTATACTGTATGAATAAAACAAAAATATTGTGAAACACGAATATATTAAAATAATTAATGACTGTGGATACAGACGAAATCAAATGTGTTTGTGAAAAATGATATGTTAATGATTTTTTTATAAAATGTCCCTAAAACATTTCAGTTGTAATTTTAAGTTTCGCATATTTGAAACATATTTGAATTTGTTAACATTTTGTATTAAGGAGTTAGTGAAAAAGTTATTGTGTTTATTGCTTAAGTTTTATCAACATACAGAACTAAAACATTTATAGTATAGTATTTCGATGTCGGCATAAAGATTGTTAAAACGCCTAAATATAGGCAATCGCATGAACATACACAAGTATAAGTTCTTTATATTTCTCCATATAAAGCGAGATGTTATTTTGGTTTATGGGTTTATTTTAGAATTTCATAATAAAGCCTTCCGAAATCGCCTCTTATTGGATATTTGGGGCACATAAATGAAATTTTTTCCGATTCATTAGCTCGAAATCCCACAGCAAGCTGCCAACCTAAGCATACTATATAAAACGGGCACACTATACACCGCCATACCATAAATAATTGATACTGGCTAGCCAAGCCCCTTTTGTCTTTTTGTTTCAGTGCATTCCCTCAAGGCTCTTCTTTTCATATTTAAGATATAAAATATGTATCTCTTTTCGGTATAAAATAATACTATTTTTACCCAGTGAATTTTTTTTTTCATCAAATACTTGAATAAAATATATTATTTAATTTGCGGCTGGAAGTAAACAGGCGGACTGATTTATTTTCTTAATTATATTCTCTGGTGGTTCGACGTTGATTAATGACCAACCGATATCGATTTTCTTCGATACGATTACAGCCTTTGTCTCTATCTATACCTTTATCTTTGTTATGATTTATCATCTTTAATAGTGCGAAAAAAACCTTAACTAAATACACTGTGATTATATCCGTGGTAAAGTCAATTACTTCATCAAATAATCAATATTGAAATTGTACAAACAAATAAAACCATTAAGTTCAAACAATAACAACGGGGGTGTTTGTCTTTCTCGTTATATTCGAGTGTCCTTTTCAATTGTTGAAGGATTTCCTAAACGGCTTACACAAATATTCATTGTGTTAAGAAATGTCTTTAAATCCTGAAAGATAAATAATTTGTAAATACAATGTGCTTTCAGTTTTACCGATAGAAGGTGAGCCCAGTGACCGAATAAAAATCAAATAAATTACTTGAGCGCCTATTTGAAAGTATAATTCAATTCCGATTCGAGAATAATTTCAGACGATTTTTTTCTAGGCCCTATTCAAAATGTTAATCGGCTGAAAATGCCCAATTTTAATTTATGTAATAAGTACGAAATACGATTTAATTAACTAAGTGTTTTTTTAATATCATCGTGCGCTTAGAATGAGGAAATTTATTACATTTTTAGTCATTGAATCGACTATTAATTATCCAATCCAAATATATAGCAGTTGTTGACAATTACAAAAGCTCTCGTTTAAATGATGTCAGTCGGCTCTAGGCGTATGATAAAGCTAATAGTAAAATTATGCAAAACAATATGGCATCATTATGGAGATTTGATTTACGGGTTAGTGTTTTGTGGAGACCGTTATTGCTGAGTCGGTGACAAACGATCCCCTGTTTAGTATAACGGCCATCCACTTCAAAACCATCTCATCATCACAACTATAGTTATGGAAATTATCCTCATTTCTTTCCGGTAGATAATATATCTGAAAACCTTTTTTTTGAGAGAAAAATATATTCAACTTCGTTTAGGCACGTGTGAATACAACGATCAAATAATTTAGTTGATTCCACTAATGTTTTTTTATAAATACCAGCGTAATAGCTCAGGGGATAAGACACATTTCTATAAATACTGTGATCATGGGTTCAAGTTGCACTCAAGTCGATTTTTTTGATTTGATCGGTTATTACGACTGGGAGATCGGGAATAATATTAATAAAATCCCGATCGATCATCTTGATCCAGGTGTACTTTGATGTCCTGGATTGTAATGTAAATACTGTAGATATTATTAGGTCGGTCATCTTTGTAACTAGTAATAGATAAGAGAATGAATTAACATGGTCTTGTATCTATAAAACTAAAATTGTAAAAACCACCAAAATTTTATATTTTAATTATTATTAATTATTATATATATATATATATATTTTTATTATAGTCATTAAGATTTGATCGGTGATTTTTTATTTGATTTTAAGTAAAGTATATTAATAATTCAGCCAGATAGTTACTTTTAAGTAGTTACTATTTGAAAAATATTTTATAGCCATTTCTGCATTCGCGGCGTAAATTCCATTTGATTCCTGTGTGAAATTATTTCGATTATATAATATCCTCCACCACTTGATAATAAGATTATGTTGATTAAAAATAATGATATATAAAATATTGTATTTCATTTGAAAATTCTATCAAACGTAGAAAAAAAAACGATGGCTACATCATTTAATTTACCTATTTTTCTTTACACACACGAGTCGACATATGACTTCACAGCAATATAATTCATTGTAGACGTGAAATGTGAAAAATGGAGATCATATATTGAATTTTCATGAAAAGCCTCCCACGGCTGGCACAATGGCGTTCGTATTTTACATTATTTCCACTTTGTTCGACGTCCACTTTTATGCTGGCAACTTCGCGAATATAAGCCAAAGTCACCTATATTTTATACTTTATGTCTTGTTTATTGTAGTCTCGGGTACTCGTAATACGGTCACCGTAATATTATTTAAGGTTCTTCTGCTCTAAATTACCAATTCTCATTACCAACGGGAAGGAACCCGCTCTCTTCCCTTCGCAGCACTAATGACCCTAAGCCATACTTATAATCTGTTTACGTGTCTACTCATCAACAAATATTGTACTCCTTGGATAAATTGAATTTTCTGCAAGCCTAGTAAAATCTCGCCCCTACCAAATTATCCAAATTTGTAACTATAAAAGCCATTGTCGAACTGCATTGGGATTTCATTGTATTCAGTCCTTTCTGCTATTGAAAGGTTACAATACATGGGATTTATCTGCAGCTTAAAATGGCCAATAGTGATAGCCATAGTCTGGTCATCTTTTTTTAGAGCAGGATACCATTTTGCCGTGGGATTTGTACAGACTGCTCCAAATAGTAGCCATTTATGGAAATGGTCCATATCACTACAGCCGCCCATAGCAATATTGAAATTCCACATTACGGAGGATTTAAAAATACCCATAATACTCTCACAGCGATTTTGGTAGCTTTTATACCATTATTATTTAGTCCGGTTTATATTCTATAAAATTTGAATTGAATATCTCAATATCATCTGGACGATTAAATCGTTCGTATATTTTTTGTCCTGCTTTTCATCTTTTAATCCTTTTGAAATTTTATTTCATTGTAAAAAAACCTATAGGTTCGTTGTTATATTATTAGATATTGCCGTTGGATTTTTCTATCGGCTATTCTATTATTATTTCACATCGTCTATTGCGATTGTATTCAGCTTTTTATATTTTATATACATAAAAGTAAAACTCTTTTATATGTGAATTGACAATAATAGACGCATATTGAGATTATAAAAAATTGATAAATCAACTATCTGGCAACATCATAATATTTATTTTACTAATAATTAATAAAACAATATCATTAACATGTCTTGTTATAAATGTTAAAAAGCGCGTTTACCCATTACGAATTATGTATGAATATATATATTTGAAAGTCTCCTCGTTGTTAACAACGGGGGATTTATTTTATAATAAAAAATCTGTTTTATTATGAAGTTTTATGAAGAATTTTCCGAGTCAGGTTTCCTGTTAACCTGTTAAAAGTTGGCATTGGTGGATAATTTTATACGATGTCAGGAGTTTAGTTTTTCATTCTTAATGTCGTGCACACAAATTTGCACTGTTGATATTCTCGATTATTGCACCAGGAAAACATTTTAAAATTTGTTTTTCTGCCAATTCTAAAGTGAGTTTTTAATGTTGTTTGCTTTGCAAGTTTGCCGTAGCTTTTAATGCCGGTGTATTATTAAGTACAAATAGTTATTTTTTTATATACGGTATATATTATTGAATTATTATATTGATAATTTATCCTAGCTCTGTTGATGAATTGGGATTCTTTAACCTACTTAATTGTCAATTACAACAGTGTGGTTAGTTAACAATGATTTAATGTGATAGTTGTCGATATGTTGTTTGTACAATTCCCTCAGGAAGAGGTTCTCTGTATCTCAGGACTTCGGTATCCGTGACAAAGCCCGTCTGTGGCAGATTTAGCAAGGACCATCCTCTATCTAAATCGTCTCTTAGTCTATTATATTCCATTCTGTACTCTGTTTAATCGAATTAAATGCTAATTTATGTGCTGCCAGCAATTATATAACGTCGCACCCCCTTTCTTTAAATATAATATAATTATCCTACTCCAAAATACCGACACATGTCAACCTTCATCTATGCAACCAACCTTCATATTTAATATCAAAATATTTTGGTTGAAACCTGTAGTTGAGCTGGTAACTCTGTTAAATAAACACAGAATGCGACATCGTTTAGAAATGTAATGTTATTTCGGTTTCAGAGAGAGATGTCCCTGTGTAAATACTGAAACTATCATTCTGTTCCCTCTGTTCCTATGCGCTGTGCTGTATTATTACTACGCCTATTGTATAAGCATTTATGTATCACAATTAATAGAAAATAAACCCAAGTATACACCGGAATATTACACAGTCAATTATTACTTATTTGACAAGTTTAATTATGTCGAAACTAGAGGTTGATTTGGGCAAATCAATCAATTAATCAGCCTTCTATAGAAATATACGTGAAAATCCATAATTTATATTTTTACTTTATAAATTCGTACAGCCACGTATGTATATAAAAACTATCAGCAGTCCAGTACGCAAATAAAACAGTGTAGTACAATTGCTAAGGATTGATTTATATTGAATTGATTTATTAGGTTTAATATGCAATATAACCAATATGTGAATCCAGATATTATAAAATAAAATGCGAATTATAAATTAAAACATGAAAAGGATATAAACAAGAAGTGGATGATATAAACAAATACAAACCAAAATAACATAAATATTTGCAACAAATAAGTGGATTAGTCAGTAAGTTAATTATTTGAATATGTATCTTGATGCTTTCTTGGTTACTTTTTGGTTTAATATTATGTTTAAGAAATTAATACGAAAATTCCACTATTTTGACAAAAATGTCTATATAAGAGTCTGAGGCCTTCAGAGACTTCGTTATAATTTCTTAAATAAAATGAGATTGCATCAAGCAAATGATATTAATTTTAATAATATTATGTAATAATATGATATGTATCTAGGCCAGGACACTTGCTCTAGGCAAATTGAATTTTAAAGGATTAATTAAAGCGTATGTCAGGATGATCGGTTGGCGAATATATGTATACTATACTATCTGTAACACTTATCGATTTTCTTTTATATTCGACAGAATTATATGTAATGTAAAGAAAAAATGTGATTTAATTTGTATGGTCTTCAGAACGAATTAATTCAATCCCCATAGTGTACTTGGACAACGAATATAGTCATGGAGCAGATTAAGTTCGTATGATGTATTATATCTATTTATTTTAATGTTGAAATTACAAAGGCGAGTATGAACCCTGTGGTCTTTGTTTTAAAATCTGGAATCGTATTGTTTGTGTGCGATGCACCGTTTTATTTGGCGTCTAAAAAGCGGAGTTTCTTCATAAGAGCAGCACAATGAGGGTATTAAATCAAAACTATACAATAGATGTTGAACAAGACCAACCAAAGGAACTTCAGTTTCATACAAAGTGGCTGAGCCACACTGTCTTCTTCAATTATTTCATCTGAGATAGTGGCAATCGGTTGCCAACTTTCCTACTCCACAACTATACTAATTAAAATATTTTAATTCATATAGAGTACGGCCAAAACTACTTCAAGAGCTGCATTTACTATTAGTTTATCCGATAAGTATTAGAGACTTTATAATCTGCACTGCATTTACGCTTTTGTACCCGGAGTAAATTTCATTATTTCTTATTATCTCATACTCGAACAGCACCTCCCATTAATACAGTAAACTAAGTAAGTACTTTCCAGTAAACAATTTCTTTATTATCGTGTAAATCTTTTAATCCTATAACTTTTTAAGATTTTTTTATTTTTATTTGATATTATAAGTGATCATTTAATAGGCTATCATCATTGATAATGACGTTACATACTAAGGTATGAAATATTTACAAAGCATGAAAAAACCTGGCCCAAATAACAGTTTGTTCTGGTATTTAAAAGTATTTTTTTTACATTATTTCTTGTTTAATATATACAAGGCGAGGCACCAAAGCACCTTCACGACCCTCAGGTGAAAATAGGTTAGGTTTAGGTTAGAATTCATTAATAAATACCTTTATCTATTAGAATTTTAATCTATTTATTAATTTATTTACATTAGTTTTCACACACAAAATTGATGATAAAAAAATTTCGGTACACGCGCACAAAGAAAATCAAGATTTGCCTGATGTCTGTCATATTTAGGTAGGGATTTTCCATGCTTGGTAAATATCGAGGGTACACTGCTAAAATGCACTTAGTCATATTTTGATGATTTTGAGTTAGGGATGCATTCGTATTTATTTTTTATTACTTTATCTACTGCCAAAATGCACTTTGGGTCAGTTTATTCAAGTCGTGTTAAATCTTGTGCTATGTGGCAAGAGATTGCATATATCTCGTGTCATATACAAAATATTACGTTTCTGCAGCGCCTGTCAAAGCTATAGCCGAACGGTTCCAATGTGTGTATCGGAAGCATTCAAGAGAACTTGCATACAGACGCCATTATCTCAAAACTATGAAATATTTTGGCAGTATACCCCAGATATGTTGTCGCAGCTCTTTTGTGCATTATAGTGTTTCTTTAATTAATACACACATAATAATATATTTTTTTATATTAAAAATTCGTAACTAGTGTAATGTGATTGTAGTCGGATTAATAGTGTGTGAATATTGCAAGCAGTTTCTTCATTACCGATGACGTTGACCTCATTTCCTGCTGCAAACCACATGTCCAACTAAAGCTGAACTTTCAGAATCCATCCGACACCCCGCCATTACTGCTCTTCTATCTGAAATACCCTACTTATTTTTGTCTGGTACATTTTCACTAAACCATAGTTCACACAATGACCACTGTTCATTCCACCCCTGCTATATTTAACTGTGAATAATAATCGTCATTTCATACAAAGTCACATTTATCATCCACAATACAGCCTCCACTGAATGTCGATTATTGTGCATGCAGTATATTATTTTTATGAGGATCGTTTATCATCAACCCATTATTACATTCGTTACGTTTATTTGACAATTTCGTCATAGCTATTGTAGATTTAAATTAATATAATAACATAATCTTCACTGAATCAGTAGACTTTTCATTTTTGATGGATAAGGATAAGCCAAAACTTGTCTAAAGGCCTCAGGCAATAAATAATGTTGTCAATTCAGTGGAATTTAGATTTTTTTTAACATTTTGATTTATAAATTAATATAAACACTTTAATATATCAGAGATTCAAACACAAAAGCTCCCAAATCCAGTTCGAATCAAATCAAGGGAAAGAAGAAAAAGAACATCCTCTTTGTCGACATCAAAGCGAAGGACAATTTAATTGAATTTACGATATTTTGATAAAATATTACAACTTAGAATTAGATTTTGAGCCTCTCATTTAATTGTTACGTTGTTAATGTGTACAGTTATAAAAATAAAAACCTTCCATTTAATTGAATCTACGCTTCAGTTGTTATTTGTTTTAATGGTAGTTATAATACGATTTTCGAAATGGTATCTTTACGAATCCCCAATAACTCCTTTTACCTGTTTCGAGCACTCAAAGAATTGTTAGTCGTTCGTTTGTTGATAGGTTCGATACTTTCAGTTGTTCAAGTTCTTCCACTCGTTTCCAACCCCATTTTTTCCTCTCCCCCTTATGACATTTCAAGAGTTTTATGTTTTTCCTTGTCGTTGTTGGTAGCGTTAGGAAGAGAGCACTTCACTTATCTATTGTTGTCGGTCGCTGATCATGCAAATGTATGACCCCCTTTTTTCTGACCCTCATTGACCTTCCCAATTTATCAAGACTTTTGGAGAAAATCTGATCTCAATTGATCGATTCTTATTTTCATTTGAATATATTTTCCTCGAGCATATTTGTACAAAAAATTATCATTAACTTGGCCAATGTCCATTCTTTAATCTGCTAAGTAAACATAATCAGCTCTGCTATCATAAAATAGGTCAGTGTATGTTTGAAAGGAACATCGAAGGAAAAAAATCGTTTGATTCTCCCATTTAGTAGTTTTCTTCGCGCCCCTTTTTTAACATGGCTTAGTAATGAAATGGGGGTGTTTAAGGCCAAAGAAACCTTTTGAATTGCAAAAAGGCTTGAAAAGCACAATGTACGCGATACGATATTCGCGGTCTCGTTAAGAAGCTGGGGTTGTTTTTTTTTCTCTGGCCCAGTTCAGTTTAACCAAATCTATTGTGATGAAAATTTCCGCTCGATAAAGTCTGCGGCAAAACAATCGCCGTCGATAGAAGACGATTTTGAATAAATTTGCAGCCGTTGATTGCCGGGTAGGCTGGGGGTGGGTGGTTAGCTTAGACCTTAGGGTGGTTTGTGGCCACAAAAGAAGCATTAGTATGTCCTTCATCATCATCATCATCTCTTCTTCACAGAAGAGTAATCGGCAAGGGGAAGAGGCAGGCGAACCATCCGAAAACATTTTTCACGAAGAGGTTCTGTAAAAGTTTGTGTCTGTTCCTCTTGTAGACCACTTTTTAAACAACCTACTCTGTCTTGAGCTCTAAACGGGGTCGAAAAAGTCAAATGTTACTTAGCATTTTGACAAAACGCCCACGCTTAGTTTGCAATGAAAATAGACAGTTTCTTTCCATTATGTAAATTCAACTGCCTTCTCAAAAACTTCGCTTAAGCTTGCCAGATTTTCGGTAAATATTCAATTATTACGCTGTAGTCGTGGATATTATAATATCGTGTTTGTTTTATTTTATTGACGTTATCTTGTTTTTACGATGACATTATATTGGACGTATATATTTTATCAAGCAGCCTTTCATAATAGGTGAATGTCTCGTAATGGTCTCCGCTTTTTACACTCATTAAACCTTCAATTGGGTCGTCAACCTTTTCAACTGAACAAGAAACTTAACTATCTCGAATTAGTAACAACGTGAATTAATTTTGTATACCTCTTACATATTCGTATATATTTTACAATATTTAAATGTTGTTTTCGTCGATATTTTATCCGCATGAGTTGTTTCGTATAAAGTGAATGTTAATTTGAAGAGTCATGAAATTAAGATTATGTAAATTTTGTATTTAATGAATATTATACACGCAAATATGGTTCTGACCTTTGAATTTATTATAACATATTTTATTAAACATCGGCGAAGAGGGTGGAAAACGGTTTTTCAATTGCTAACAATTGTATAGCCTTGCGCAGTTTACGTTATTTTCGGATATTAACAAAACTATCTTATAACATAATAATCTTAATAAAATAAATTACCCACATATTTTTGAAATTCGCAATCATCCCCATCATATAGTTTGTCCCATGAATATAATATTTGGTGTATGATAACTGTAGATGTATATCATATAATATTTTTTGTAAATATCAGAGATTTAAAATAAATAATAAAGCAATATTGTAATAAGAAATTGTTCCAGAGTTCGAATACGTCAAAGCACTTCATCACACCCACTTGGACTAAATCTGATTATAATACAAAAAAATCAAATATTATTCATTTAAAGCATGGCTATAATATCGAATATTTATGAATTTTCAACTGCAAATAAGATCGTTTAAACGAATGTATCTATTTTACAAACTATGTGCTTATTTCAACAAATCTATTTGTGTTTATGTATATGTATATATTAATTTATATGTATATAAATATATATTAATTAATATAAATAGGAATTTCTCAGAGCAGAATACGTCATAGTACTTAGGACTAGGTCTGATTATAACGTTGAAATTATTATCCTAAATTGTTTATAATGAACTACAATAACAAATGTTTCAATGGGTAGGTTTTATTTTGCTGAAGAGTAAAACGGGTCTTTTACGAGTTTTACGATACCGATTTTCATCACAAGAACGTTATCCTTATCCTTCGTCTCGCCAATCAATTCCATTTCTTTGTATATTAACTCGCCATTCGGAAACACTCCACAAATGCAAATTAAACTTCTTTTTACATTCCAATTGGATGTTACACATAAAGAACTTGAATCATCGTTTTGTTTTCGCGGCGATAAAATATTCTATTTATATAAACGGGGTTTCTTTTACCTTTGGAAATGAGCAAGAGCGTGTATATATCGTCCATTACTTTATATGATAGAGGCGGGTCAGGCGAAGCTTCTTTGAAGAGCTTTCGAGTGGAAAAAATGATAATAGCTCAGACATTATGTCGCTTTGGACATTTTTAGGGTGTTTTCACATGCCCATCTCGCTCTTTCTCTTCAATAATCTCATTTAATCCTCAAATAAAGCACACAATTTACTAACTTACGTACTCGTGTATTAAAGGTATTTTTTATTATTTTAAATTGGGAAGATCATCATCATAAATTGGGGAGTTCAGTCGATAACACCGATATATTAGTAGGCCATACAAATGAAAATTTTACAATTTTAAGAAGGCTAAATAATATCTAGATATTACATATATTTATGGGATAATAAAATAGTTCCCTGCTGCTACTCCACAATTTGATTTTATGGAGTTATCCGCCACCATAGATATTAGAAGGACGGATAACTGGATGATATGACGGAATCAACACTTATTGTCTCACTCAGACTCGTCTACTTGGTCCGCCATCTTGATATTTATACATCCAGTTGTTTGGCGTTGGGACATTTCAGCGCAGGAAGAATTTTAATTATCAGTAATAACTTAAACTTTGATGATTCTCAAATTAGATCTATTAATAAAGGCAAAAATATTCGAGTACATTTTTTTAAATATTATTTTTATGATTCACATCACATTAAAATATTTTGGTATCGGTTCAGTTACTATCAAACATCTTATTATGGATTTATTTTATATATTATGACTGTCAACATTTTATACGCTATAAATTAATAATCGGTACTATAGTTGAGTCAATACTTAAACTTGTATAGTAAAAGACGTTTGTTTTTTTTATAATATATTATCTTGTTTTGAAAATATCTGATTCTCATATTCTGTTTTGTCTATCAACAGTATTAATTAATCACCGTAAAAACAAAAAGAATTAATAGCTGTGAATCCATGCCAATTCATCAGTGTTTTTGTATAAATAAAAAATATATAGTATTTATTTATATATTTTCTTGTCTGTAATGTTTGTCTGATTGCCTACCTCGAGGCACTGTATCAAACCGAAAGTAAATATTATTAGATATTTCATTTAATGCTATATGTTGAATCATTGTTATATGTATATAATAAACAAGAGTCATCTAATACAGTGATATTGTATAAGGGCTTACTGTATTTTATCAAATCACTCAAGCCAATGAACTGGCAACCGAGTTGGTTTCGCTTGCATTGCACATCAAAGACTTCATATTTACTTGCAACATCCTCACTTTATATCATATCATTCCATTGTTATCGTGATAACTATAGGCTTTCAATATTTATTATTTGTAACAATTATTACAATTGTTGTCATATTTATTTACAGTGCGAATTTAAATTTGTTTGAATATTTTAGAGATTTCCTCATTTTGTGATATATTCTTTACTAATTTAATTCATCCCACATTTATCATAACTAAAAATAACCTTCACTTATTAATTTGTACATTCATCGTCCATACAGACGTTTGCTTTAAGAGTAACTCTAAATAAAATTAACATTGATAATAAGATAATAAATACACATGATCAAAATTGTAAAAAACAAAAAAAAAGCATATTGAATTTATTGAACAGTAATGCAATATAACATATTAAGTATTTTTTGCAAAATAAAGGGTAGACTTGAATTAACTGAGAATATTAAAACAATTAATATTTTAATAGTGCTTCTGGAATCGTGTTTGGGCCACCTTCTCTGAATCAGCTGCTTCTGTGAAGTACTCAGTAGTGACTGTCAAGTTTATATTGTGTCTGTTAAATACGTGATTAATATTTTTTAATTTTAAATTAATACTTTATTTTAGATTATACTAATTCTATTTATACATTTTATAAAAACATTTTTTTAATATAATACTATTTTTTTATATATATTTATTTTTTTGTCTATGAAAAAGCTCTTCTGAGCATTTATATGGAAATAAATAATAAATATATTTTCCATATCCTACCACATTTTTGAAATATTCTCAGTTAATTCAAGTACACCCTGTACAACCTACCCTCAATATATTCTTACTGATTAAAAAACCACTCTTTATATCGTTTATATCCATAAAATTATCCTTTTTTATTCTGTATCAATTATAATTTTGAGCTCACGATTTAGTAAAAGTAAATAACTGCCGTATTTGAATAATTGTCCCGCATATGTAAATAATTTTGGGTCTAACCATGTTTATTTTTGCAAATTGCTATATTCTATTGTATTTATAGGATATTGTTAATTTTATACATACATATATACAGTTTTGCACCTTTCAAGTTTGTTTTGTTTGTTTTTATCTTTATCGGGCGATCGGAGTATAAGTGTATTGTGAGTGTGCAGGGGTTGTCCCATAAATTTATTATGTGGTACCCTTAGTAATGCTGACGCACATATCCTTTACCTACCCCTGTTCAACCATATATATTCAATGGTTTCAACACCTTAATAAATACGATAAGTAAAAAATATATATTATTCAGGTTTAACTTGGGGAAATTTCTCTATATCTTGTGTGTTTAATATACCAACACGTGTGTCTATACCTTAATTATATACTTTTGCTAAACTTCCATGGCCAACTCGATTCTGGAGTTTAGGAATACTTAGTCTCTAACCATGCTCATATTCAGTCGATGGTATGTTTACTTTGGGTTTCATATTGTTTATTTTGAGCATTAAATGTGAGATATTTTCGTCTGTATATTATGCAAAGCGAGTGGAAATTGCAAAGATTAAATATAACTTATATATCGTCTGCTCCAGCGTATAATATCGTAAGTGCAAAAAAAATCTATGTGCTCTTAAGTCTTTATGGAACTGAGCCACATGTTCCATCTGGTAACACTGCCTGTCACGTGTCACTCGGTTTAATTATTATTTATAAAATACAACAATTTACGATTAAATACCTTCTATTGTCAGAGACATGAAATGTGTTATAGATAATAGATGAATCTACATTAGTTGCCGGTCAAATAGGACTATTTTACTATTTCGAAAAAGTCCCACTTAATAGGTTAAATAATGATTGAAAATCAACCTTTTTTGACGTTTCATACATATCATACATACAATATGTGGTTCAGTTCCATAAAGTCTTAAGAGCACACAGATTTTTTTTGCACTTATGATATTATACGCTGGAGCAGGCGATATTTTACTCTGTCTTATTAAAACACATATAGACAGATAGACTGGCCGTATTATGCAAATTTAATATTTTATAATTTTGCATTATTTAAAGTTATTCCCGAGTTATGTATTAAGTGTTCGATAGCTCGGTTGTTGAGGCTTACCTACTCGAGACATACTTGTTAGATACTTTGCTTGTTCACCGCCAACCAAGATTAATCATCCAACTATTCCTATCACTATATTTATTATTAAAAATATACAATCCACTTATTAATTGAAGAGGCTATTTGAATTTGATTGGGTGTTTTGTAAAATAAATTCACATTAAATAAAAAAAAAATGTTTATTGGTTTATGAATGTATCGGGTGGAATTTATGATAGTAGTGTAATATATTGTAAAGGAAGCTTAAAGCTGTATGCTTTCACGGAACAAAGCTGCCTCATACAATTTATTTTGGTGCTCTTTGGCAACTTTACTCCTCGAGTGAAACGGAAACAAACTTTCCACAACAAGAGCTTTTCTTCTTTGAATCTTGCACTGCTTTCCCATACTCTGCTTATGTAATATATAGAAGTCCCGATTCATTTACAACTATTTAGTTACATTAGGATTACTTCAAATATTATATATGCCGCAGTTTCCTCTATTAATTGTCCTTTAACACGGGGGAAAGTTCTCATTTCGCTTATTAATTTAGTTCACCTGCCCTCGATCCACAACAAACTTATCACCGGCAAACTCTCCACCTTAATGCGAGAACTTTCAACAGAAATTGCTAATATTTTCCCTGCCCTTGTTTCTTCTGTTTTCACCATAACAACATCCGACGATTTATTGTCCGATGACGTGCTCTTATATGGTCTCAAAATTCCAACACGTACGAGTTTTCCATCACAAAAAAGAATGACTGGCTGAATATAAGCATTCTTCAACGATTACGTAACTTGGGGATCCAACTAAATCTTTTTTTTTTAGAAAGAAAATATAAGATAGTAATTATTAATAAATAGTCTCCCATTCACCCGAAAAATAAGAAGATAATCTAATAAATATAATATATGCTTGCTCTTTTGTTATATATTTTTTAATAATTACAGGTATGTTGTTTTTCGGTCTTCACATTGAAATAACTGGGATTTTTATCTTAGTGTCGAGTAATGTATATGAATTCATTTTATTTAAAAAAAAAAATTAACGTATTATTCGTTTGAAGTGGTCACACAATGAAGGTAAAAATACAGGTATTTGTGTAAAATGGTCGGCGTGTAAAAGGCAAAAGTCCTCTTTCTGGTTACATTCTCACCTCTACGCAATCTTTTTTATTGCTCTTTTATATTATACTTACAATCATCCAAAGCCTTTTCACCCCCACAATATCATCCTCTTTACACAGAGTTTAATTCCAAAATAACACTTTGGTGTATTTTTAACATACTCTTTTAATAATAATTTTAGTGGGCTGCCTCATAAAGAGTAATTCTAATAACGAGCAAAATATCTGAGCATTCTTTACAAGTGAAATTTTACATAACGAGTTCTATGGAAAAGACACCTTAAAAGTCCTCTTGGAAAATACAATATGAAGGAAAATAAGCAGCTGTAGAAATGAAGCGTAAAATCATTGAAAAGTGAGAAGCTTTTTAGCAAAAAATATAGGGAAATAATTATGCTTGTTAGAAGAGATGGTATAATGCTTTGACGTATTCGAGATCTGCAACGACTCCCTTTATAATATTGATTTATTATGTGATTATTTTACATCTACAGTTATCATAGTTTGATTTGGGTGACGAAGAAATTCATTTTTTCAGGATTTTATTGAGAAATCAGGAATAACAAAACGTTTGGATCCAGATTTAGTCATGAATTATAAGTAGACCTAGTCCAAGTAGGTGCAGTAAAGTGCTTTGAGGTGTTCGAGCTCTGAAACTATTACCTTTATAATGTTGATTTATTATTTAATTATTTTATTTCAAGTCTCTGATATTTACAAAAAAAATTATATACATCTACAGTTATCATACATCAATTATTATATTCATGGGACAAACTATAAAGTTGAATGCACAAATTCAAAAATAGTAATATCATTTTAATAATGTTATTATTATTTTATAGGATTTTTCAGAAAATTCAAATAGAATAAAACATTTCAATAATAAAGAAATGTAAGCCCCGAAGTGCTCTACAATTGAAAACCTTTATTTTCACCCTCTTGGTCGATGTTTGATTTCGTATGATGTATGTATTTGATTTTTTTGTAAAGGTGTGAAGTTGTTTGTTAAAGGTATAGAAAATAAGCCATAAAAAAGCTCTTTGATCCTAACATTAAGTACGACCAAAAGCATTTACAACCAGCTTCTTTATCGAATCATTTTCCTATACACATTTATTATTTGCGGCTCATAAACAGAAAGATTTGTATTTTTTATAACCGACTACTGCTATTTTATAACATCGATTTCCTCCCTCATTTTTTATTATATTTTATACCATAAAATAGATACACATTATCTTAATTTTCTTGTATTTATCTTTGAATGAACTTTAGAACCGCTGGCATATTGTATGACAGGAAATCTTTTCAGTATTCTGTGGCTCTTCACAGTCATCGGAACTGACGTTTACGTACAAATTACATCCGCTCTCTTTATTCTCATATACTTACCATATTTTTTATAAAAAAATTCAATGTCTATAAAAGCTCTTGTCTGTGAATATCACCAAACGAAATGTGAGATTTTGTCGATCTGATGGATTTATGCGATTGCTGACAAAGCCTACATACCAACATCAAACGTTTTGTATTTACTCTCACAGACCACTGAGTTATATTGAATCAACCCGACAGGTTCAATAAATATGAATAAAATATTAAATCTAATATATATTAGTAAATCTAATATATATTGGTAAAAAAATCCAGTATATACTGGATTTTTTTTACATATATTGTAAACTTCAATGTCTAATTTTTTATTTTAAAATGTGTTGATCAATTTTAATTTGTCAATTTTATTCTATCACCCCGTTTTTTCTTAAATTTTTTATATTTATTTATTTATTTACACAAATATACATAAACTACAACCATCGCAACGGTACATATAATCTTATTCATTACGATGGTTTACAAAATAAAAAAGAAGATAGAGAATAAAAAAACAGCAAACAAAAAAACTAAAGACTCACAGAGGAATTATCCTACCGCAAACTGGTGTGATTAGTGATATTGTCTTTCTGGGAATAATTAAATTTCGACATTTGAACTAGAAACATTTGCATTTATGTGTGCTTCGAAGAATTGGAGCTTTGCAACGATTACCTTTATAATATTGTTTATTATATTATTTTATTTCAAATCTTTGATATTTACACAAAATATTATACAGGGTGGACTTTAATTAACTGAAAATATTTTAGGGGGTGGTAGGGTATCGAATTATAATCGAAAAAAAATATTGGGTATTTTTTTTTATTTTTTATTAATCATTATACAAAATACACATAACAGTCACTACTGAGTACTTCAGAGAAACAGCTGATTCCAAGATCGTGGCCTAAACTCGTTTCCAAAACCACTTTTAATATTATTAATTATTTTTTGAATAATAAAAAAAATACCCTACCACCCCCTAAAATATTCTCAAATAATTTAATTCTACCCTGTATAATGTTTTGTGTAAATATCAGAGAGTTGAAATAGTATAATATAATAATCTAATAAAAAAGCAATATTATAAAGGTAATGGTTGCTGAGCTCGAATTCTTCAAAGCACTTCATTACACCCACTTATACTAGGTCTGCTCATACTATAAAAAATATATTAAGCATCAAATAAATGATTTCATATAAAATATGTATGTATAGTTAGAAAAGTAATATTATTCAAATAAATGTCTCTAGTGACGTGCGGGTTTTTTTCTCGGCTTGTTTATCTTAATATGTCAATCCTCTTTGTATAAAAAGTCAATTGTGATGCGTGGTCGCCTTTTGTCTTATCCTCGTCGGAGGTCACTTTTTACTGAAATTTTGACCCACGTAAACTAAAATAGTGACCCAAAAAAAAGAAAAATACCCCTCACATCGGTCCGCAACAAGGGTTGTAGTATTTGTTTGCGGCGAACCGCTTTTACTTAGTCTGTTCACGTATTTGACAGGCAGCTAGATTGACGTGAGCTCCACGCCCAACCAAATTCTATTTCAAACCAGCAATACGATAAAAAAAATTACCAAAGATCTACGTGTACACTTTTAAAGAACCATCTCAATCAATTATCATACCAATTACATGTTTCAGTCGAGGGAATTGTTATGTTTTTTCAGTCAAACATACTATAAACCTACTCATAAATCCTCTTAATTATTTTTTGTTATTTGTCCTCAAAAGTATGCTTACTGGTAGTTTTATTTTGAATAAACTATGCAGTAGATTTCTTTATATAAATAGTGTATTATTCAATAAATTGGTTTTAAATAAAATTTATTCACAGCATTCGATGTTCGTATATATTTTTGGATAAGTTACATTCCTTTTTTATTTTTTCTACGCCCCAAGAAGCTTTTGTTAGATGGTTTTTTGGACACAACAACGTGTTAATTTTTTGTCTCTCGGTGATCTTAACTATTACTAGTTACACAGGTCACCGACTTAATTATCCGTATTTACCTAACAAAATAGGAAATCAGAGTAAACCTGGATCAAGACGATCGATTGGGATTTTATTAATATTATTCCCGATCTCCCAGCTGTAATAATATATTATAATAAATTTGAAAAAAAATACGATTCTACTCCTTTAATGAAGAAATATAAGGTTTTTCTTATCCATTATTATTATCGAGTTATCATAAACGTATAAATAATTAAAATTAAAATATATATTATATCGGTCTCTTCCATTAATCCCTCGATAAATTATAATATTTCATTTCGCATTCATTTCATTATGACATTGAAGTTTTTCACTTTTTATTATAATTTTTTAAACTATACATATTTGTGTTTGTCTTATGGGTCACCTTTTTAAACTTTGCGATCGTTAAACAAATCACTTCAATGCATATCATTACACATTATATTGGATTATGGTGCAAACATATAGGTTTGTTTTCTATATATATATATATATAAATCAATTTTACAAGTAGTTATATATATATTTTTTTCACATTTTTGTGTTATTGATGATAAAAAATAGATTTTTTTTAGATGCGTTTTTGTTGAACTGACCCATCGGAATGAATGACCACCCAATATTGTATTTAATATTTAGATTTTATTATGTAATTTCTTTATTAAATTTCATTTACATACAATGTTTTGATACATTTTGATTAGATGTTAAGTTTATAGACTATGAATTTTACTTATTTAAATACAGAGTACAATCAATTGGTGATTCAAATAATTAGTAAGTCTTAAAATAATTTATAGGAGATGATACAAAACCCACTTGTAGAAATATTTAGTTATATAATAATGTTTTTATATTGAATGATAATTTTTCAATGCCTGATGCTAGTATTGAAAGGATGTAGTCGATCATTTAGCTTGTATAAAAATACCATCATTCACCCTGTACTCCTTAAAGTCTCGCCTTCCTCCTCCTTCTTCTTCGACATCATCTCCTCTTTCTACTTATACTCTTTCCATCGCTCTTTAGTCTCGTGTGTATTTTACCCACCCTGAGTATTTGTTTTGAAGATCTGGAAGGGCCTTGCTTCTATTGTAACGGCCTTTCTAACTGCTACCGTCTCATTTTTAAAACCTTTCCACATTCTTCCATATGCCCTCGCCGTCTTTTTATTGAAAATTTCACCTTTCACCACTGTTGAATGAACAAGTCATTTTGTATATACCTTTTCTGAGATAAATTTTGACCTTAAATACAAAAAAAAATTATTGTAATGGTGCTTTATATTTATATAAATTTTATATGAAACATATTTCTTCGCTGCATAGTTTCACATCCATACATTTATCTCAAAGCCCCTTACGAACTTTGCTGATAGAATATTCTAAATGTGTCTTTGTCGATTATTTGAAAATATATATGTATGTTACGTGACTTGATACGTTGTTATAATATTTACACCCAAACCATTGCCAGCACGTTTTCTTTATACGTGTTTTCTTCGTCAGTATCTTTACGTGCGACTTTTAAATGAATTATAGCAATTTTATTGAAATTGTCGTCTATCTCACCCACAGTCGCGCTTTTATTTTTTTGCTTTTCCTTCTTTGCATCCTTGGAGCACCCCCGATATATTTAGAATGTATTCTCATATCTTTACATTTACACCTACGCATTGTAATATTTCCAGCACGTGAAAAATGTGAAATTGTTTCCTGAATAAAAGCCGGCGAATTCTTGTATTTTATTTCGCAATAAAAGGCGGCTGTAATAAATTGAGCTGTTTCTTCAAATGTCGACGCATTTTTTCCCACCCCAATAATGTTCAACTTTAAACCCTTGATTATTTCTGTGTTCTTGCTGAATCTCTTCAACAAACCTCAATATTCACAACGCATGAAATTAATTTGAATTTTCTTGCTTTCTCCGCCGTCTGTAATATTTCCAATTAATATATCCCACAAGTTGTCGGCGCGTTTCAATGCATATTATTTTGATGAGAAAGCGTTGAATGTAGATAATTGTATGGAGGAGGCATTTTATTTATGGTTTGTTCACAATGTTAGGTAGGTGTACCTTTTTACTTGTAGTACGGTATTAATCTGGGACACACAATAGAATACCCCGTAATTCTGGGTCCGGTTTCCAATTTTGGCCCCTCAATGCACACACACTAGGTATAATGTCCAAACCGCAATTCGATTCCAAAATGAGGAACCACCAATGCCTTTCAATGGTTCTTCTTCCCCTGATTCGCATGGTTTCAAAATTACCAAGTGTTTTGACAATAAATCATTGATGTTTGTTAAATGTGTTTGAGTGGAAATCATTGATTGTAGAGGATGGACGATATTGTATGATATATTACTAGGGTATTTTCAATTGTAATTTTCAATATGTTAATGTTGATTTTGATTTCATTTTTGCTTTAAATTTGTTTATTTTTCTATTCGAAGAAGTTTCATATCACACAATAACAATATTTAAAAAAAAACGAATCTCCCAATACATTTGGTTTTTTGAGAATTGTCATTTATTATGCATTATTAAATATGTAATATTATTTTGAAATTAATTTTAATATTATTATCATTAAAATACCCGTTTCGAGATTTTAGATATGTATTAATTGCAGTAAAATAATTGTATGAAATATTATTATTCCATCTGGTAACACTGATGGTTGATTGATGAATCCGTACAGATATACAGACATATAACATACACACACCTTAGACAATATAGTATACCTTATAAGGAGGAGGAGCTTTTCAAATTTGTACACATCGAATAATTAACCATTACAGTTACACAATCCAGTCAGGAAATCAGACTAAACCTGGATCGAGACGACCGATCGGATCGCAATAGCCGATTTGTATATAATAGTAGGTGGGATTTGAACCCATGACCACAGTATTTATTACGCGTCTTATCTGTTAATATAAAATAATACTATAATTTATAATTTACTATAATAGGAAATTTCCATTTATGAAAATTATTTTATAGTCGGTTCTTTGGATTTAATTAAAAAATTCATCATCAAACAAAATAAAAGTTTTTTTTTCGTAATGTTCACAAACTGTGAGTTTTACTCTCGTTAATTAAAAAAGTACCGGTTCATTGATGGCTTCTTTTACAGTTACCGTAATATGAATAAAACTGTAAAGCGACTCTAGTAAAAGATAAATTCTCCTAGAAACAGCCTTACAAAATCACTTTTTTTATGTGAAAAGTTAGCAGTCATAAATAAGTGTATTAAGTAATATAATAATTTGCTATAAAATAAGAATTCTTAATAAGGCCTATTTTGCTCGCTCAATATAAGACATGGCGTCACTAAATTAAAAACAGCTTGCGCCGTTTTGTTTTTTTTATTATTATTAATTCGGCGCCCCATTTTTTCTACATGCCCTCCTCCATTTTGCCATTCGCATATTTCTATTATGTCCAAATTGGAAAAGTTGCCTTCCCCGAATTCTTCGAGGAACGCGAATGAACCTGAAATACGCGTGTGCAGGTACATGATATTAATATTCTCTCTTAGGCGGAATTTAATAAACGTATTCGAGTGCTGCGATTATATTTTTTACAAAGGCTTTGT
The DNA here is from genome assembly GCA_022606485.1 of Agraylea sexmaculata. NCBI lineage: Eukaryota > Metazoa > Arthropoda > Insecta > Trichoptera > Hydroptilidae > Agraylea > Agraylea sexmaculata. The sequence continues at coordinate 70,108 of JAGTTH010003271.1, forward strand.
CTTGTGTAATGTTACGGATGAAAAATGAGTGATTTTTTTTTTAGCACGTCTAAACTTCGACATCGCGTTTAATCCCACATTCCTCACACAAGCTACCGTTTTTACAGTTTGTTTTTTATTTGAACACACTAACCAAATTGCTTTTTCTATTGAAATTTCACAATGAAAATGATAAGGTTCTTATTATTGAACAGTTGGTTTGACTACGTTAAATGAAAGTACATATAATTTCTTGCCACCAATATCACGCATATACTTTTTTTAAATAGCTAAAAAAAATAATATGATGTATTTCAGACAGTGATACAAGTAAAATATTCATATATTCATGAAATTTTCTCGGAAAAATTATTATCATTATAGTTACGTTTCAAATTAAAGAAGAAAAAAATAAAGAAAGTGTATGAAAAAGCCGATGAATGTAAATGAGATAAGGTAGACAAGTAAATTAACGGAGAAAGATTAATTTGAGTGCCGCAATAAACCAGGCCGACCCAAAATGGAATAGTGGGTCACTTTATTCCACATACATATTATACGTTATCGGTTACATTAATAAAACTATTGAAAAAACACACATGTCGCCTAAAACAGCCGATGAAGATAGATCTTTCAATACATTTTTAAATGAAAACAATTTTTATTATATAAATCTGTTTTTTCACCTTCAAGTTCATCTTTAATGAAATATGTTTGTAATTTACACTATAATTTTATTAGAGTCTTAGTAAATAAATTATAATAAAATTATAGTGGAAATTACAAACATATTTCTTTAAATTATGGAATTGAACGCGATCAACAATTCAAGTTCTTCAATTATAAAATAGATTATCTAATGGAATTGTTTTTCTTTTTTTTCGGTACTGTATTATATTCCCTTCTCGTTAATTTAGCCCTAGGTATTATAATTAATTAATGGTTATTTAATATCATTGTTTGACCGTAATTATAATGTATTCCCGATAATGTATTATCTGACTGGCAGTGATGTGGATTCTCTTGTTACAAACATTTTGTGGTTGTGAATGGAAGCTTTCCTGAATATTATGTCAACTATTCCATTGTATTGAAAAACACAAATAGGTCCATTCGTCGTATTGTATTTTCCAATTAGTGCGATTCGGTGGTTTTGATGTAATACATTAATTATACATATTTTGCTCTGAGCGAATGAATTCATTTTTGTTCGAAACAAATCATTAGAAATAAAACTAATGAATACGATAATAAATAATTTTATTTATAAAAAAAATCTTCTTTGTTTGAAGTGTACGCAGAAATACTAATCATTAAACAACAACATTACATCCCTTTGGGTTGGCTTAGTCCTTTGCGGCCCTAAGTAAACTATTTTTATCCATTCATTCCTACCCTTTACACCCTTTGGCCTTGTTTCCTGAACATCCATGAATCTCTTCATACATTTCCTTTTGTTCTTCGTGCTCTTCATTCTTTTGTTTTTCAGAGCAGCATCAATCACATCCAGTCACGTCTTTCTAGGACTAATCATTAAGAATGTTCACAAGAGGAATTGAAATTATATAATAACAACACAGATAATATAATATAGGGATATTTTGCAATATCAAAAATAGAAATACATAAAATAAACATCGTATTATTTGTTATGCCATAAGTTACTTAACTTAACTTAAATTAATACATCAAAAAGGTGTTTTTTTAAATACTATGAAATGTATTACTAGATATTTTTATTTGGTATGATTTATATGAATTTATTTGCATTCAATTGGTGATCTGTTTTACTATTAAACTCATCAGTATTCACCTTCTATAACTCAGCCAAGAGAGTCATAAAACAGGTTTTCAACAATCGAAACACATTTTTATTACACATATTGCTTTATTATTCGGTAAATGTATTATTTTATTTGAGTTTTTGGATAATAACAGAAAAATCTTAAAACATAATAATATTAATATTTTTTTATTTGCATTTAACTTTATAGTTTGTCCCATGAATATATTATAATAATTAAAGAATAAAGCAATATTATCAAGGTAATCCTTGCAGAGCTCGAATACGTCAAAGCACCTTACTGTACCTACTTCGACTAGCTCTGCTTATAATTAATGACTAAATCTGGATCAAAATAATTTGTTATTCCTGATTTCTCAATATAATCTAAAAGAAATGAATTACTTCGCCACCACAATAAATCCTTTAAGCTAAGAAAGTGATTGACGTCATCATGCGAGAATTCACTTCACAAGGCCAAATTTCATCAATACTCGTTTATTATTGTAATAAAAATGTATTTTTTTTTTTACTAATTTCAAGCAGGGTGCGAAACCATTGCTAAAAATCTTTTATAAGCTACGCGATGACGTCATTTATTAAGCTATTACAAATTTACTAAGTATGAGAAAACCAGGACGCATTAATACAGAACACAGTTTAATCAAAGCATATTCTCAATAATCCACATTAAACAACCTTCTATCTTTTAGATTTCACTTAAACAATTCGTTAATGTTTATATCAAATAGTCAATAATAATAACATCTTCATAAAATTGTCTGTCGAGTATTACGCATTGAAAAGATGTTCGGGTCACGTATAAAATTCTTAGCGTGCACTTTTGTGCAACTGTTTCTAACAAACAACGCGTCGTTGGGGATTCTTTCTCCTGTGCTGTCTTTTCTTTTCTTGCCTAGAATAATATTCCAAGTAGCACTGTATGTAAGTAAGTACTATTACTAGTATGTTCACGTGTGCTGCCAGTGACGTGATCTATGCGCCTGACAAATGCATTCAGTCTTACCTGACTTATGCCACGCCAATAATGGATTTCTTCTACTACTTGAAAGCCTTCTTTCTTAACCCTTATCAGTATATCATTTTATTTTAATTGGAATAAATATAACAGACATACAAACCCCAAGGGAATTTGTGTAGAAGTTGATGATCAGCCCGATTTAATAATCGCCTAGTAAACTAAGATCACGACGATCGATCAATATTTTAATAATACTATTTTCGATCGCTTATATGTAGTATCCCATTGAAATTTACTCCTGAGTTAATGCGCTATAGTCTTTTTAATAATTCCTGAAGATGAGTACTAGTTAAGTTAAAAGTACTCAGACTTATTCATAGAAAAAATTGCGGGACTTCAATCAGCGATATTCATTATGAATAAAAACTATTAAATATTTACATAGTTTATTTTTCCTTCAAGCAACAGCTATTTATATTTATATCTGCTCTATCATACATGTAGTCATGAAATATTTATACCGATGTACGGGATTTGTTTTGACAAAATTCTTGCTGGCTCTATATTCTATATAAAATTGCTTTATTTTTCTTCTTTGGAAAGAACAAATAGAGAAGAGGCCACATTATCTACCAAAATTCGTTTTTTGTTTGGCTATTTTAGTGTTTATTTTATTTGGCAGATGATTTTGAAAAAGAACATGTCTTTGCAATTTAACCACAAATTAAATCATGTTATATGAGGCTTTGAACAAAAGCATTACGATTGACCTCAATCAAATGGGTAAATGTAAAGAATTATATGAGTTCTTAAACATTCACATTTCCAATATTAATATTCATTTAGGTTATTTATAAAATTATAAGTTTAATAATTAAATGATAGTGTTAGTTAACTATGTATTACATTTGACAGGTCAATGAAATTATAAGTAGCGAGGACTAACATATATTAATATTATTATTTTGAAAATGAAATAAATAAATAAAATATCTTGAACATACATGTGAAATATGATAACTTACCTGTTTGACTCCAGGTTTCTGAGTGACAGTATAAATAAGGCTATTAACTTTTTGACAAGTTTATCTATTTTGAACAAAGGCCACAACCCGCAGTTGTCATCTTATCAGTTAATTTATTTTCTTTTATTTCAACTTTCTCTCTTTATCATAATTATTTACCACATACACGTATTCCGATTATATCGTTTTTTCTATTTAAGTATTATTTTACTCACAAACCTTCTTAGAAATCTTCCGTACTGATACAATTTTTACTTTTAACCGATCTACCCATAAAACCTACAAAGCATTTATAATAAAAAATTCAACCTAATCTCTATTGGCAGAATTATTTCTAAAAATAAATATTCTTTTTATTCCATTTCTTTGATAATTGTCATAAAAGTCATCTTCGAATGAACTCTTTTTTATTATTCCAATAACTTATTTTTTACCGGTAATTCTCATAACTTTTTTAAATTCAATAGTGTCGATTGATAATTTTTTTTCAAGATTATTTGACCTTAATATAATATTTGTACACAAACTTATTGAATATAAAAATGTGTTAAAATATAAAATATTAAATATCACTAAATCCTACAAAACCGAAAACAATTTATTAGTCTACTCTAATCTAAGAGTTTCAATGAAATACGGTTCCTTGGCGGTCACCTATCCCAATATTATCCCCGCCCAACACTGCTTAACTGCTATTTCTATAACCTGCTGGTGGACTTTAAGTAATTGAGAACATTTTAGGGGGTTGTAGGGTAGCGCAAAAAATAAGTGAAATAAATATTTTAAAATATAAATAATTAAAAATATTATCTTGGTATCAGCTGTTTCTGTGAAGAACTCAGTAGTGGATATTAAATAATTACATATTTTTGCGATACCATACCACTCCATGAAATATTCTCTTTTAATTCAACTCTCCACCCTGTGTAGAATGGCGGTTAACCATAAATTATGATCAAAGTTTAAATCAAAATAATATTCATTCATAACCCATCGCAATTAAACAGACGCAAATCACATCTTCAATCAAATATGCATGATATTTTTTCGTATATTGAAGGTTGTAAATAGACTGTTAATGACGGTTATTATAGTCTTAATTTGATGTTTCATTATATATTATGAGATGGATGTACCAAGTCTGAAACAAACTTATTCAATTAAGCATTCGCTCGGTATTATGGTGCAAACAATCAGATTTACTCTTGTTGTGTACTCTCATTGTTTGATATTATTATGTATAATAAATTGTGGAATTTAATATTGCAGTTGGTGGGTGGCGAGTTTGACATGGAGCTCAACTTCGTTATTCAGGATGCGCAGAACATTCAGCATATGCTAGAACTTCTGGACCATTGCCAACCGAACCTTCAGGTAAATTCATATTATGTTACATACCTTTTTCATTGAATCCTATGTGTAATTACGCTATTAAAATATTATATTTGAGCCGCCTTGTGGCCCAGTGGTTGGTGTAACTGATTCGTGAGTGAAGACTCCCGGGTTCGATTCACGGCACCGGAGTCACTTGGTAGATCTAGCTTAGCAAACTAGATCTTAAGTACTCATTGCTGTGTGGTGGCCTGGGAAACCATCTCTACTATATTCTCCCGTAAAGGTCAAGGTGGCCTGGCCAACCCCTTATAAAGGGACTCCCGCCAATAGGGAAGGCGTCACGGTATTATTTTAGGTGATATTCAATTTTTTACTGCTCCCATATTGTAGTGGAACCGGAGTAAATTACACAAACGGGGTAAAAATAACATAGTTGGGGGAAGTATAGACATTTTTATAAATTGCTAATTTCGAAAACAAAGGATTGGAAGTTATTGTAACAACCATGAAGGAACATAAATTCTCAAAAACCTGAAAGATCGACAGTTTTCAATTAAATGATTTCAATTAAATGAAAAATTCTCATATGTTCCATTATGAGAATTTTTCAATTTTTTGTGCTTACATATTATCTTCATGCAATCTAAAAAAAATGTTTTATTAAAATTTACAAATGAGTAATATCAATTTCACTACAGAAATATATTAGGGTAATGGTTAAAAAAGTTCCTCGACCGCTGTTGTAGAGCATGGGAAGGAAACTAGAAACTTAAGTGCTTACTTGAAAAAATATAAAATAATATCTTTCATTAATTGAGTCATTCAGTTCCATATCCGCGAACTCAACATATCCTGTTTCAAGTTAAATGTTTTTGAACGTCTTTTTGGCTAGGAATAAAAAGAAAAGAATATCAAATTGTATATTATAAAAGAGGAGTATTGTTCCATAACTACGAACTCAACATTGAACTGATTCGAGTTAAATTTTTATCATATATTTAACAATATTTAAGGGAAAAGAAGCAGATAGGATAAGGAAAGAGAACATATTATTAAAATGTAATATATGCAAATGCGACATTATTTATTCTTCTATACATCATTAATAAATAAGTAAATATTAAAGCACAGAAATAAATGACTACGTTGTATAATTTTAATAATATTTGTATAAATAAATTAAAGTCTTATTATCTGAAAAACTGTCATAAGGTTTTTTAGACAGAACAACGTGTTAATTGTGTTAACAATTGCCTCAGTATTTACCTTATAATACAGGAAATCAGAGTAAACCTGGATCTAGACAATCGATCGGGATTTTATATATATTATTCCCGATCTTCCAGTCGTTGTAACCGATCAAATAATTTTTTTTTGTCTTGAGTGGGATTTCAACCCATGACAACAGTATTTATAGCCATATGTCTTGTCTCCTGAGCTATAATATTATGATGATCATAATAATACCCACATGCAAAACTTCATATTTTTCATAAAATTAAAAAAAGTACATTATGTTGAGTTCGTGATTAAGAAACCGAATGCCTTTGAATGCTGAAAGTTATTTTTAAAAAACGTATTAGATAAAATGTCGTTACTTTTCTATCAATACATATTTTAAATTCAATAATTATCAATAATCAGTATATTGAATTTATGAAAGGAATTTCCGGAAAATTACAATTGTAAAAATGTGTTAAATTATCTATAAAAAATGTGATTTTTACCTAATTTCTAGTCATTTGCGGCCGTGAACATTTCCGCGTATAAGATTTTCAGTAATTTGCGAGCGGGTGGTGGCAGAATGATAAATTTTGATTTGATCCCGCAAGTAATTAGGGCGAGAATATTTCACAATCGGACCTTTCCGTCTTCGGGGATAGCACTTGACAAAGTTTTCAAATTTATCATACTTAGCAATGAGGTCGCTTTGCATTTGCGCTGACAAAAACACCTTAGAATATTTCATTAAATAATATATCGTCAAATGAATTTCAGGACGCGTCAAAGCAAGTCGATTTCGGTGCTAATTTGTCGCCGTAATGAAATAATTCCATCGGAGTCGTTTTACAAAAGAGTGCCGAAATTAGATTCGGTAGGATCGATGGCCGAAAAAAAAAGTTTTCTGCTTTAAATCTGATCGTAAATTGAATTGTCTGCGTTGTGGAAGTCTTTGTTAATTCTTCGGTCGCAGTAATGAGTGTTATTGACATACCGACAGATGGAATGACAGGGAGCACAACTCCGCCACTCATTCATTAATTATTATCTGTCAATTCATCGCCGCCCCCTTCGCCCCTTTTATTTCCTTGTCGACACTCCGCGCTGTCTTAGACAGTGACCGCCATTGTTTTACTCGTAATGAGAAAAGTGAATCTGTCAACTAAACTATTTACTGCCTTTCTAAGATAAATACCAAAGTCGTTGAGCAATAACAACATTTTAAAATGTATTATATTGTTGAACGTGTGTGTGTTGTATGCCTGTATGTATGTGCGGATCCATCAATCAAGCAATTAATTAAATATAGTAAAAATATATTTTTATATTTTTAGACAACGTATTAATTCATTGTCTGTCGGTGAACTTTACTATTATTAGTTACACATATCACCGACTTAATAATCGACAGCAAATCAGAGTAAACCTGAATCAAGTCGATCGATCGGGATCTTCCAGTTGTAATTGATTTTTTTACTGAAGCGGGATTTGAACCTATGATCACAGTATTTGTAGCCGCACACCTTATCTTCTGAGCTATTACGCTGGTTATATATTTATGTTTGTATGTTTAATTTAAGCAAGAGATTTTGTCTGCATACTTTATCGATATAAAATCGTTAGAGAAGGATACACAAAATTTAATAAAATACAAAAGCATGCAAATATATATATATATATATATATATATATATATATATATATATATATATATATATATATATATATATATATATATATATATATATATATATATATATATATATATATATATATATATATATATATATATATATATATATATATATATATATATATATATATGTTGAACTTGTGTATATGTTGTATGTATGTATGTGCAGATCTATCAATCAAGCATCAGTGTTACCTGATGGAAGTATAATATTTCATATGATTATTTTACTACAATTAATACAAATCTAAACACTCGAAACGGGTATTCTAATGATAATAATATTAAATTTATTTCAAAATAATATTAAAAATATTTATTGGGATACTTGCCTTTAAAATATTGTGATAGAGTATTGGCATCATATGAAAACCGTATTAAATTATTTTATAATTAATATTAAAACGGAGTGACGGATCGAGCCCGGGGTTGCCAGATGGAAAAATACATAATTAATACATATCTAAATCTCAAAAATGATAAAAATACTTAATCAATTTCATAAATATTTAATAATCCATAATAAATGAAAAATCTCAAAGAAAAACAGTATTTATTGGAAGACTCGCTTTTTAAATATTGTGATGAGTGTTGTGATCATATGAAATTATTCTATTTCTAATTTACATTGAAAATTCAAACTTCTTCTGGTAGAAAAATAAACAATTTTAAAGCAAAACTGTAATCATAGCTCAAAATCTTACTAAAAAATTCAAGCAGAACATAAAAAGACGTTAACAAATTGAAAATTTCGATTAAAATTCCCCTAGTTTTACCATAAACAGAATGATGTATTGTTATCGATGACACCTTATTGATTGGGTATTTCATCGCAAGTAGACAAATGTGCAGATAGTACAGATTTATACAGGAAGCTTTGATTGATTAAAGGTACAATACAAACAGAGAAACTTCTCAAACATCAGTCATGTTCAAATAACCATTTGGTTGTTTGCACGTACCAGATTCCTTTATTTATTAAGATCACTATAATATGGATAACCTTATTTAAAAAACTTTCATCTTCTTTTATTTTACAAGACTAGATATTTGATAGTTTGGAAGCTGAAATTAATAACATAACTTATTATTAAAAATTGTAACTGTTTGTTATGATTGTGGAAATTATGAAAAATGACTGAGATGAGAAAATGCAGCTAAGATTTTACCGGGGTTCTGTGAAAAAAATCACAAACAATTAGAAAACTGAGATCAAATCAAATCCAATATCCAACACGTGATCGGTGAAATACATTCACATCTGTATGGAAGAGTAATGGCCGTGGTAGCAGAGATGTGCCAAAGTCAAACGAATATTGTAGTATTCGCTATATCTCTCTATTCTTTTTCCCCATAAGTACAATGAAGCGATATAAAGACAGTTGTATAACGCTTGATTAATCATCATTGCGTCGATTTTCTTCATACTAGTGAATTAATAGAATACTGTAATATTTGTTTGACCTTGGAACATCACTGCGGGAGTCATTTGCTGAATATTTTATTTCATACTTAATCGAAAAGGATTATGTTATAATTATTTATCTGTAAAACAACATACATAAACTTTAAACCTTTTTCATAATTGTATACATATTTTAATTTCTCACCAAATTGATGATTAAACATTTTTATAATAAGGTGGTTTTTAATTATATTTATATTTAATTCATCCTGCACTCTGTATAATTCAGGATATGGGATTAAAAATGGAATGGAAGGAAGAGAGGTTCGCTGATAAATCGGTCGAGAATCTGATATATTTGTTTGTGAGCGCGAAAGCATGTCGACACAAATCTCTACGTCTCCATAGAACATGTAAACAATTCCTTTATTCTGAACAGGATAAAGAACTTGCTTTATAAAGGACGAGTTCGACGAGCCTCCTGACAGCTTTAGCCTCTTGTCCGATCTACTAATGAAAATGCCAACCTAACAAAAAAGGACGTCTTTCATTTTCTGCAATTCTATTGACAAACCAACATTTAAACATACCTGATATTAAATTAGTCCCGTTGTATAGGAATTTTACGTTCAACATGATGTGTACTATAAATAAGGTTCATTTCATAATTTATCATTTTATTTTAATACATCATCGATATAAAGTTTTTTTTCATTATTTGTATTGTAACTGCAAAATGCACTGAGAAACTATTCAATCCTGATTTCAACTCCTGAGGTTTAAGTTTTACTTGATTAAGTATTTATGACTTTTGGCATATTTATATAAATAAGGAAAATATAAAATCATATGATAATAGGAATTCAAACCAATTGAAGGGCTAGGTAGAATAAGGGCGTATACTGTTGAAATTGTCAGTTTTAAGATCAAAAATAAAAACTATAGTTTATATGATGAAGTCTTTGATGACTGGTAAATGCCAAAACAGCAATCATATCCATAGATAATTTTCAATTTATTTAGATCACAATTTTATAAAATATTTTTCTACGCAAAATAATGACAAAGGAAAGACCCGTCCGTGAAAACGTCGATATGTTTCCGTAATAGGATTGTCTTTTGAAAATATTTTCATTGAAGCGAGTTCATCCGTGGTAGTATTTTCTTTTGTGTGGTGTAAAATTTAATTATTTTACAGCGGTTTTCTTCTGAAAAAGCTTTTGGCTCCTGAGTGTTTTCTTATTTGAATTTATCGTTTAAGCGAGAACCCCCGCTTTCTTCACAATGAAAGTACACTGATTTATTCTTCCGCGCCTTATTCAACCTCGATTCTGGGATAAATAAATTTAAGAGAATAATATTTTTTATTTATTCGAGCTGAATTCTCGTGCTAAGTATGTTTAGATAGCCATTGAGTGATTGTTGAATTAAAACTGTAAATATTATTATTCAATTTTCGGTTCAACTTCTACGAAATTGGATCATGTTTGATACACGGACGAATAGTGATATTTAGTTAATAATGGTTTTACAGAGTTGATTGCGATGTATCGTATTTCTATGAATGGACGTATACAATATCCCTTTTACAAGATGTACATGATATCTTAGTATTATGAGATGAATTACTTGTATATCCAATCACTATTATATAATGCCTTATTCAGACAACCGTACTCAATACGACTAATTGCCACGATTTTCTCATTATAATTTAACGCGACAGCGATGCCATATTAATAATTCATCAAATCTCTTGACACGTAATGTTTGCAAAAAAGTAAAGAAATAATCATATGGAAATTATTTGAAATGAAACTTCGTAGCGTGTTCTGTCGGTTTACCTTTATTTGATTGATCGCCGGCAATCAGAGTGTGATTTGGTAAAAGTTAACCGGCACAGCTCTTAAAACATAAGTTCGATGTGTTTAAACTTTGATCGAAGGTTAGTGGGAAGAAGTTTTGTTAGAAGGTTCCTTTGCTCTCTCTCTCTCTCTCTCTCTTTGCCGCAAACTTTATCGGCTCGATTTTATATTGGTTCCGAAAAAAAGGGAAAAAAACTTCCTTGAATTCGCGTGGATTTTTTTTGTGTGCGAACTGAGAGCAAATTTATTATGAAGTCAAGTAGAGTCACTGATACGGTCGTATTGATGAAATCGAATTGGTTTCACTATAACAGCAAATACTTCCACAACAAACGAATTTTTTATTATATCTTGCCGAAAATGTGGTTTTCTTCTTTGTTGTTTGTTGTTTATTGAAAAACGATTCCAAATATATGTATATCTTGTGTTCACACTTAAATATTAATGTTGTGATTAACAGTTTCGCAATATTATTATTAAGACTAGGGGTTTGAACCTTCGTAGTCATCTGTCAAAACAATGATCCTATAGAGGTTTGTAAGGCGTAGACATAATAATAGTAATAGTGAAACTACCAAATGCAATATTGACTGAAATAACTAAGAGTTGGGTTGGGTTATTGTATTAGTAACCCATACTCTAGTTTTATGATGCCATCATTAGAATATATGAAGATATAATCACGATATGATTTTGACACTTTTGTAATACAATTACAGAATATTTTAGATGGTTACTTGTAAAATAGAAAATGAAAGTAAATCTGCAGCTTAATTTGCAAATTGGGTAACGGACTTCTAATTTACATCTTTGTACAAAATGCTACTTAAAAATACGGCTGTAATAGCTCATGGGATAAGGCAGCTATAAATACTGTGGTAATGGGTTCAAATCCCACTGACGTAAAAAATTCTTTGATTGGTTATTACGCCTGGAAGATCGGGAATAATATTAATATAATTTCGATCGTTCGTCTTGATCCAGGTTTACTTTGATTTCCTGTATTGTAAGGTAAATACTGATTATTAAGTCGGTGACCTGTGTAACTAGTAATAGTTAAGATCACCTACAGACAATTAATTAACATGTTGTTGTGTCTAAAAAAAATAATAAATAAAAATAATCTTTCTGGCTGCATTTTGAGTATATTTTACATAATATTTATTAAACAAATCTTATCATAAACATAAAAAAGCGCGTACACTGATTATAACACTCATGTATGAATCAATTTCATATTCAAATAATTTTAAGAAAGCAGTAACATTTCGATATAAATTTTCTTTAAAAATATAATCAAGTAACCATAACGACAAAATATTAAAATAATTGATCCCGTGGAATTTATTTCTTCCTGGAATATTTATCAGGCGATATTAAATATGTCTAGCAGAGCCTTTCTGTAATTTTTTTACTATTACTAGTTAAACAGATCACCGACAGACAATATTTTAACCGTTTTTGTGTGTAAAAAACCATTGATTTACTGGAGTTATCGTGTTTGCGGATTAAGCCATCGATATGCCAATGAATCATCCCAGGTTGCTAGTTTATAATTAACCTCATATCATGTTATTTATTTGTCATTAATTCTAGACAAATAAATAAAATCTTGTTCACCTTTTAGGACACCATCTATATGTAAAACTATTTTCTCCGTATTCAACTAAAAGGCGTCGGTGTTTGGTTTCTGTGATATGGAGAGAATTAAGGTTGAGGTTCTGAAACGCTGAGGCAGGTAGCCTTATTATGCCAAGGTGCGGCTTCCATCAGGTTGGTTAGGTGAAATTTGTCATTGTAATTTTGTGAGCGCTAAACGAATTGAGGCCACAAGTGCTCAGAAGCCACAAAGACGACATCTTGACGCTTCAAATCACACCACCATGAATAATACACCAATGACGCTAAAGCCTTCGCAATTACATACTATGCTTATCTGAATACTGTACTTCCACCACATTAACTCCCATGTATATTAATATGACTATCATACATTATTGGGGCCAAAATATATATTTTTTTAATAAACACATGTGTTATGTACATCTAATAATTATTACAATTAGAAAAAGAAGACAACGTAGGGCGTTTGCAATTATGCCAATAATTTTGAGGTTTCATTTGTTTTTTACCGAAGTAGAAGTTTCGGTTATGCAACATGATTTTTTAATTAATCAAAAACAAATGATTGAACTGGATTCCCTGTGAATCGAAACTCCACATTATTTCAATTTTAATTATCGTTATAAACTGCCGGTTAAAAATATGGTAACCGAAAGTGGAATCGAATCGAATCGAAGTTCCCTAACATCCCTATAATCTATTCGCTCTGGATATAGACAAACAAAATATATTTTTTCTTACTTAATTAAACGGTAAATCAAAACTCTGGAACTTCGATTATGTTTAATTAGCCTTCATTTTAATTAAGTTATATTATTAGGTAAAATGTACTAGTACTGAGTTATTTTGTTTGTCTCTATCGAGAGTGAATGGACTACAGTATTGATTATTGTTTAGTAGTGTGACCAATCAGGACCATTAGGTATATTATAATCTCCTAATCTAGAAACAAAATGAAAGTGTGTTTGTTACTTTATTTATATATTTAAATATTCTCATTGTTCTGTCGAATAATAAAAACTGTTAAATGTTATTTATTCCTGCTTACTATTCTGCTTCCAGTAAATTAAAAAAAGGTCCTCGTTTTTCATATACCGAACCGCAATAAACCATTAAAAAACAGATCCATAAATTTGAATATACAAGGTCTAATAAAAAATATGATAAAGAAACAACAGAACCGCCAAAATATTATAAATAAAAATGCTTGATAATTATTTTATACACAATACTCTCAATTAATATATGATTTTGTTAAAATTAATTATTACCATTAAAGAAATAGTGTGTGTAGATAAATAATATTTAACCCGCAAATTGTTCCAATCTTCATTCATTTAAACATATTAGTCTTTATTAATTGGATAAACTGCAAAGACACATTAATACTGGTTTTCACAGCCACAATTTGCTAGAACCACTACCAAAACTAATTGAATGCTTTATCATTCCGGCCCTTGGCTCAATTCGCCTAATTGATTTATTACATTCATAAATTACTACTTGGGAAATTATATTTTACCTGTATTTCTTCTCGCACGATATGATTTTTTCTACCTCATGTGAACGTACCGTAATACATTGATTTATACATTGGCATTAATTTAAAGCATCGAATCCTATTCGGTGCATGTAGTTTGTAATCCAATAAGACCTTCACAGGTCCCTATACCATAATAATATTGAATGAGGTCTAATTGGAGTCCATTGTTGAGCGGTCAGCTTTGGCTATCACATGAATCTCATCCATACTTCATGAGGCCTACAATACCTTGTTACCACTTCTATGTTATATCACATCTTTTATTCAATATATTACACCCATTATTATCATGTACACATTGACTGTCTTTTAATGTACTATTTCATTGCATAGAACCGTGCAAACAAACTTAATTACCTTATTATAGCAATCACCTCGTGCAGGACTCGAACCTGTGTCTTTCTGAATTTATGCCAAACTAATTTTTAACCAAATTAGCTAACGGGACATTTGGTACACTCACATTTAATTCTTAATGTATTGGGGTATACGTGGTGCTCAATATATTTATAGTGTTATAAGAGTATGTTTAGTATCGGAAAGCGGACGAGTTACATGGCAAGAGATTGTATGAATCTCCTGTCATATACAAATATTCCGTTTGTTCAGCCCGTGTAAAAGCTATAGCCGAGTGGTTCCGACGTTTGTATCGCAAGCATTCAGGAGAACTTGTATACAGGCGACCTGAGCCGAAGCGACTGGAAAAACTGGAATGAAGGGGGAAATATAACACGAGCTCGTGATTTAGCTATATCACGTCGATATTGGAGAGCTAGGATTTGACAGTTGGTAGCACGAGCTACATCTTCAATCTACAACGCATTTGGCGCGTAAATTGGCGAGTGACATGAGCTCGGGATTAATATCAATAGAAATAAGTGGAAGTTGCTGGTGTGGAAAACCTTGGTTTATCACTGAATTGGAGTGCTTATGATAATGATGATGAGAATGAGTCGTGCTAAAGCTGATAGTATCGGTGCTTATACGAATAGAGCTGGCTGGCTATAACTTGGTTATATTGGTGTATGTATTGTTGTAATCTATTCGTATACGCACCGCTAGCACACTATCTCATTTAGCTATTATATTGAACACGGCCATGACTGACTTATTTAAAATTGAATAGAATCTGTGAATTTGAGAGTGTTAAAACCTTTATGTATGTTCCTATTGTATCCTAGTAGAAATGCTATCCTTCGGAAGGGAACTTCTTCTTTCTTTAAGGCCCCCACACACGTTAAGTTGAACTGAACGTGTGTGGGGCCACTTATCTTGCTCGAATTTATGTAGATAAGAGGCTTTTTTTATCAAATAAATAATTGTTATTTGTTTGTACAAAATTCTACCATGTACAAAATCTATTTTACACAAAATGTATCAAGTTTTCTATTCATATTTTATACAAAATCGCCACTTTTGTTATTTGAAAGTTGACAAAGTGAACGAGAGTGTCCAATTGGAAGTAATTAAATACTTTAAAAGATGTCCTCCCCTGGCTAATTGTGACCAAGTTGTGCAATATCCTGCGTCTTCCCAAGAAGACCGCCATTCCATCTCGCCTCCTTTTCACCTGGTCCTTCGCCATCTTTAATTAATTCATCAACAGTGGCCTATTCATGAAGTTAGATTGATAATTCCAGTGATTAAAAATTTAAATGCCAATGTACTTAATTCTCCTCAAACATTTTTACGAATCTTATTGTTAACGACTTAAAAACGTATTTAGCGACATTTAGAATATTAATTTTGTAGGTGTTTTTCATGATGACCGTCCTTTCCCTCATTTCTTACCGTTACTTGACGAAAACAGACTTAAGTCTATATTCCACCTGTAATCTGATAACTTTGGACCACTTTAAGTCTTGTTTGTGACTTTGGAAGTGGTTGGTCCTTTCAACAAAATATAATTTTATGTCAGCTAAAATTTTCACTGCAAGACTGTATTCGTCTTTACATAAAATAAATGTTTTCATTCATATTTTATTATTATTTTGAAAAAATATATATAACTAATAAGGAGCAAATTACATTACTAAATAAACCTTTTCCAGGTTCATTATGTTCATGTAATTTATGAAATAATATTTCAAATTTTATTATCAGTGAGAATACATTTTTCCCGATGAAAGTTTGTTTGCTATGGCTTTAAAACTATTTTTGTTTGACAATAATCCAAAAATTCTTGAAACTTGTAATAAATATTGAGGTTGGTGTTATATTGTAATCCAATTTTGCAAATTCCTTTACAAATTTTAATTTTAAAGAGTTCCAGTAAGACTTTAATTTATTGTTCAAAGCAAAGTTGTGGCTTAAATTTGTTTTTATGTATTACAAGCCTGTATTAATCCTTTGGAGATTGTCTTTGCATATATTTTTCATCCATCCCAGTTATTATAGCTCTTCGGAGAATTGTTTTCGTTTAGGAAATCTGTTTACAGCCATGTTGTGCCATTTTAGGATTGGCAACAAATCAAAATGACGCCATATTTCCTCGCCCTTAAATTAAAAATATACCACAGAATATTTTTCCCATGTATATTTGTCTCCTGTTATAAACCCACAAATACAAAGCGTACGACTTCATTATATGATTATTAATCGGCTATATTTTCCTGAAAATATTTATCAATTTAAATGTTCATAACCCAATAGCATTGTGTTTTGAAAGCCACTATTGAATATTGATTCAGTTGAAGTAGTGTTTTCAAACTTGAATGTATGTTGCAATTCTATGAACTAATAATTGTATTTACGTTAACATTTTCATGAAACACAATGACATTATTCCTTAAAAACATATTTTATATTGTTTTTTGTTTATTTTTAAATAATCGTTGCGTCGTATAGAGATTTGAAGAATTAAGCAAAACAAAAATTATATATGGGTTGTTTTTATTTGATTTTTTTTAATAATTTTTATATTTTATACTACAAAATATATATTTTTTTATTATATCGATACTGTTGTTAGATAATGGTGTTAGTAAAGGATAATAATATAATATTATTCTCCACACGTAAAGGGGCCCAGATGACTTTCATTTGTAGAAAACTAATTTCATCTAATCTTATAATCCCATTGCACACAAAAACAACACTTCCATTTGGTACCATCGATACTTAATAATAATAGAAATATTATAATTTAACATACATTTATAAATATGTAAACAAGTCGGTCTGTAAGAGTATTAATTTAAAGGAGAGACTCGTATTTACATTTAGTGCTGTATTTTAATATATTCAAATTTACACACGGATGTCTCTCAATATATTATATAACACGAGTCGTCTTAAAGTTTCACAAACGATTTCCTTCGTTCAATTCAACCTAAGTAATATAAACACGAACACGTGCCTCATACACATTATGAAGTTTAAGTCTTATTGAGTGTGATGGCTTAAATACTCCGCCTACGATATTATATATAATGTTAATTTAACTCGGTGAAATACATTTTTCTCAACTCAATTTCAGTCTAGTCTGTAAAGTGCTCGATCTGATCGAAATGGAGAATATAAATTCAGTTAGGTTAGACGCAAGCTTGTAGTATACGGAGGGAGTTTCCAATTCTATTAGAGGCAACTGTTGTATGGCGATAGATTTGTAAGGGCTTATTCTTTGTCGGTGTCTGTCTGTTTTCCACAACCTTCCTGGATTTCACTATTTTAAACGTTGCATCCTACAAAGTGATGTATTCTGGAATCGACACATGTTGTCCTCATAGTATTCAATCATAAAATACAGACTGTGTGGGAGATTATATAACTCGGTGTCTTTAATTCACCATAAATTGCTTTACAGTCTTAAATTTATTAAAAACTATTACACACCTAATCGATTTTTATGACACATTTTAATGGCTTAAAGTTCTCACTACTAAATAAATGATTAAGACAGAGTACAACGACTGGGAGATCGGGAATAACATTATTGGAATCCCTTAATGTTTGAGACTATTAACACAACAATATCTACAAATTCACATTTCACACAGAGAGTGATAATAAATATTAGTGTTTCTTTATTGTAATATATTATTGAATATTTTAATGCTTTATTCGTTTTAGTTATAATTTGATTATGGCGTTAATTAAATACGTTTTCGGCTATCGATTATATAAAACTTCATATATTTGATGGATTCAATTTTGTGTTATTTAACCAAACTATTGAAAATAATACACAGCATGTTTCTTCATAGGACAGGCTTTGAATCTGAGCTGAATTGAACAATAAATATTAAATCGATCTGAAGATCGGGAATTTTATTATTAAAACCCTGGTCGATTGTGTCTACACTAATTTATTCTGATTTCCTGGATTTTTTAATGCACGTTGTAAAATTAAAATGGTTAAACAGATCATGATGAAGTTAAATGTTTATGTACAGTAAAATAAATTTCTAGTTATTTATACTGCTTCATTATGATCAAACCTCGGCCAAGGGGGTAAAACAACAGGTTTTTGATTGCTTATAATTGTAGAGCACTGTGCTTACATTTTTATTATATTGCTTTATTATGTTTTATTCTAATTATAATATTAATAAAATAAAATTACTATTTTTATTCAAATTTACATAGTATTTAATAGTATGATAACTATAGATGTATATCATATAATGTTTTGTGTAAATATCACAGAGTTGAAATAAAATAATACAATAATCAAATTATAAATGAAATCGTTGCATTCTCGAATACTTTATTACACCCACTATATAATTGTGATTTTTTCTCTTTCTCAAACGAGTTTTTTTAAATCTAAAATGCATACTATAAAATGAGAGAAACTTTTACCTTTAGTCGAAATCTCCTATTTAACTGTCATTGCTTTGACCGAAGCTTTGGCTTAAAATTTCATTTGCCGGCGGTCAGAACTGGTAACAACTTCCACCGTTTAATCTCCTTGTACAGCAGATAAATCCTCACCTGAAAAACACTCCAATAAATTACCATCTCTGGAATCGATTCCTGCTATCGAATTCCCGAAAAAAACATCCCAAGCAATATCATTTTATCGGCACTTTACACATAACGACTCCTTTGTCTCGCCCGGGATAATAATGTGTACCAATTCATTTCGGATTTTTGTCATGAACAATGATATATAATAATATTATCAGCAATTAATCAACAGAGAGATATGGTCCTTATCATTGTTATTCATTTTGTGATAAGAGCGCAACGTTTTACAGTTACATAAATATTTTCAGTCATTATTTGGTTCTTGCACTATTGAGTCATGTATTTTATAAACATGTGTCACTCAAGTGGATGCACAAATTTACTTTTTGATACTGGCACACTGCATGGATTAACTTTATTATTTAATATAATATTTCCTTATTTGAATTATCTGATATAAATAATAATTATTATAAATTTTTAATAGTATTCACTTCTTGGTGGGATTTCATAATTTAAAGAAAATTTTAGTTGTAATTTCTACAGTATTTTATTAGGGAGTTTGGGAGTAGTTTAGCCTGTGGAAATTAAGATTTACAATTTTCCTATTATTTATTATAGCTAAATACTTAAAAGATCAAAATATAAGGAGCATAATTAGAACTATTGTCATGTATTTAAATTCTGCTCAAATAAAAAAAATAGTCGACACTTTAATCGTCTAATAATAATGAATTAATAAAATAAAGAATTCGGTTAAATGTATTTCTATTTCGTCATCTTAAAACCTTGTAAGGAGTAGAATCGCGATTTTTTCATAGAATACGCATCATAATCAATAATAATAAAATCCCGATCGATCGTCTAAGCTTACTCTAATTTCTTGGATTGTAATGTGAATATGATAGTTTAAAAAAATAAAAACCATATTTATATTAAAAAAAACCGATATCAATACATATATATATATATATATATATATATATATTATATATATATATATATATATATATATATATATATATATATATATATATATATATATATATATATATATATATATATATATATATATATTCATGTTTATATACGAAAATTCAAATTAAATAATGTACCATATATTAAAAATATAACCAAAGCAGTGTCCAACAATAAAAAGCAAGTTTCAACCATCAATCAATTTGTTTGCTAATTGAAATTGAATACCCTGTTTCATGAATGTGTAATGTAATATTCAGCTCATTTGCATGATATATATAATAATGTTATTTTTTTATAATTCCAGGTAACATATTCCAATTCATAAAATACGCCAAGGGTATGTTTTGCACATTTTATATGATACAAGTATTTCTAATAATTTCCATCAAACAAAGGTATACATATACCTGTATAAAATATCTTCTGTTTATTGTGTTACGATCTGTTTCAAATTGATTTTTGATAAGTCTTCGTCTAATGTTGTCAATTTGGCGCATGAGCTCTTCGCCGCTGCATATACTGTATTTTTTATACATTTAATATATTTTTAGTTTTCTTTCTATCTTCCGTTTCTAAAGCTAACAAACCGGAGAACTCGTTTTATTTATTTTTAACGAAGCAAAGCTGTCTGTTTGCCCAAAACGACAGCCACAATCCGACGTACACAGACTCCAGTCTCCATTTTTAACTGGTCGTTTATTAATAAAAAAATTTCACTCAGACAGTGTTGAATATTTATAAATTTTATTATCAATCCAACCAGAGTGTGTAAATCAACATGGAAGTGAATTGATTCCAGGTCATGTCAAAAAATTTTGGCCAAACCAACTTGTTTATTTGCATTTTCATCACTCAAATTGCATTCCGGAAAATATCACGCTGTATCGTATACGAAACTGAATTTTAATTTTTTGAAATGATTTCGTTACCAGAAAAAAGCTTGCATTTGTGTAGTAAAATATACTGGACTTTTTAATATTAAAAAATATATCACAACAAAAATCTGCATTTTAATATTTATTGCCGTAGCTACCGTCCCTTAAGATATAATTAATGATTTTAGCCCAGAGAGTATTTTTTATTAAAAGAAAATAATTTTCCATTCTTCAGATATACAAGCAAAAGAGACACTATCGGATTGTTTTAGTGCACGGATTTGTAGCTTTGACAGTTGTTGGTGTTATTTTTTTTCATACGAGGCATCGAAAAATTTCGTTGAATATTCCAGCACCCTATAAAAATACAACCATCAAACTGGAAATACACTGGCCCCAGGCGAGATCAGGACATACATTTTACCAATCTATTTAATGGCAATATTCTCAGTTATTTTATTGTAGACGTTGAAATTTTCATCCAAATAAATCTTGCAATAAAATGCTGTAACATTAGATCAAAACCAGCCCATCAGAGACTCGTTGACATTTTATTAACTCTTGAACAAATGCTCTTAGTATTCATATTGCAAACTATAAGTATAATGCATGTTTACAATTGCAAACCAATGCTATGTTCCTTAAACAATAAATAAAAAAAATATATAATTAATATAATAATATTAAAAATATGTATATGCCTTGGGGGCTTTTTTTAAAATACAAAAACTTGTCAATTCATTCTCTTATCTATTACTATTTACAAAGGTGACCGACTTAATAATCGCCTCAGTTTTTATCTTAAAATCCAGGAAATTATAGTAAACCTGTGTCAAAACGATCGATCGGTATTTTATTAATATTATTCCCGTCGTAATAATATATTACAATTAATTACTATGCACATTTTGTATAAAAAAAAAATCACGATTTTACTCCTTTAATGAAGAAATATAAGATATTTCTTATGCACTATAATTATCAAGTTATCATATACAGTAGGAATAATTAAAATTAAAATATATATTATATCGTTCTTTTCCATTAATTTCTCGATGAATCATTTATTTATTTATTTATTACCTTACAGATAATCTAATGCGTTACGATAGTTTACAAAATAAAAAAGTAGATGAAGAAGTAAAAAAACAGCAAACAAATGATTAAAAAGAAAAATAGCCTCATAGAAGAAATATCCTTTTTATTAAATATAATTTGCGTACAATGTTTTGATACATTATAATTAGATGCTACAATATTAAGTTTATAGACTTAGTCTTTTACTTATAATAATACGGAGTACAATCAATTGATATTTAAAATAAGAATTATCCTTCAGTAAACGGTTGTAATTAGTGATATTGTCTTTCTGGGTATAATTAAATTTCGACATTTGGACTCATATGAAAAAATATTTGATAGTAGAACAATAAAGATGATAGGATAATCTTTCATACACAATTGTATTATATAATTACGCATTCACTTTTATCCTGTTATTATTGTGTATTGAAATTTTTCGCCTTTTAAATGTTTTTATTGAGTAAAATAAATCTCATCTTTTGCGTCATTATAATAAAGTAAATACCTCATTTAATCATTTTATAGTAGAGTCGTGTATAAATTCTGTTAATATTCAAATATACATGTATTTATGGATATGTGGTAAACAATATTTTAGGTTGTATATTAAAAAGGGTGGTAAACAGTAGCAATTCGAGCAAACATATTCTCTTGCTGTACCTAAATTAAAACACCCCAATACGCGTTATATTTTCTCTTTATATTAACACTCCCCAATTGAAATATATTATATACCACCGGCTTGGATTTAGAATTAAGCCGTGTTTTTCATCCACAAATAAATTAAATCTCCTCGCATGGTCCCTGCGTGAAATTACATTTTTCGAAAACAAAAAAAAACCTCAAACATTATTAATTTACCACCGGATTTTTTCTGCACTCATCATTCATGTGTCCTATTCTACATTTATATTATTTTTTAAAAATGGACCCCTAAAATGTTTGCATTTATGCAATATTTTACAATATAATGAAACGGTGATTGATGATCGCGTCGACTTTTCGTAATAGAAGCCACAGTAACAAGGTTGGGGTTATTCAGTTGATTAATTAACTGTTAAACCTTACCTCCGTTTAATTGTATTTAATTGCTTCATTTATTACTTGTTCTTTCATATTTTGAAGAGTTTCTTCCGATATATCTTTAAATTTAAATGTAATTCATCACCTAAATAATTGTATTTTTTTAACCATTGAAAATAGATCTACCTACAACAATTTTGAAACATAAATTAATAAAAAAAATCACATTTTTTACCTAGAACACCACACAGCAATGAGTCCTTTAAACCTAAGCCTGGTTTTACTAGGGTATTCCTTGTGAAGGTCTAACAAGTGATGTATTAATTACATAATTTAAGCTACTCCATATTCACTAATCATGGAAGATTCGGCTTAAATCTACTAAATGACAAAGTGGGTAACTTTAACATGGCGCAAACTCGTACTTTTAACTCGGCAATCAGGAACGCTAAATGCTTCACTAAAGAGTTATTTATTATTTGAAATCAAATTTAAAAAGTCTATATATTTGTATATAATTAGAAGGGATATAATAGGTACACGTATTGCATACAAATTGATATATTATATCGATTCGCTGTCTCTTGAACAAGAATCGAATAACAAGCATTTGATATATTCAAATTAGATTATTCACTGAAAATCAAATATATCGTTTCAGCGAAGCGAATTCCTATTTCCTCGGTTGCGACTTTTAGATTAGGGGTGGAAATCGATATTCGTGATGACGGAGGGTGTCAAAGAGGCACGAATTAACAACGGACGAATTAGTAGAATGGAAGTCGATCTCATTTTAATTAACATCGGCTCCTTTCTAAATGTACGAGTGTGCAAGGGAAGTAGAGTCTAAAAAGTTAAAGCCAGAGTCCTTCTGTGACTATCCTGTACCGTACTCTTTCATTCAAAACTTTTGATTAACACTTCGTAATGCGAATGTGACTCTGTCTGTGGAAAATACCATAGAAAAAAAATGTAGACTCTTTCACAAGAGACGACATCTTTTATTTTATTATGATATTCCATATCCCCACAGAATCACGTTGTTGGAAGTAGTTTTTTTTCTATATAGAGCATCAATCTAAATGTAAAACTCACATTTACATATGATAAACATACATAGTCACAAAGCCGCACGAGTCTTGAGATTTTCAATACCATGATAAATATTTATCAATACTATTCAAAATGTTGGGGCAAATTAAAGTGATTGTCTGAAACAATAAATGCCTCAGCATATGGCAATGGAAATGATATATTTATATAATAACCCTCGGGACAACCCCGCTTATGAAATATTCAAATATAACCCCTCTCGACCCATATTATTCACTTTTACCCGAAATTAAGAACTTACTCGATATTGTCCAGTAAAAGTTTTCGTCTTACGGAAGGCAGGAGAGGATTCCTATTCCACCTACCTCTACTTCCATGGACTCCAAATTGGATTTATCGAGTCTTGGAAGTCTGCAATATGTTTTATATGTATGTATGTTTCTCAAAGTTTGTTGCTCGAACAAGCCATTATATTTACCCTGCCTTCTTGTTTTCCCAAAAAGTCCACGTTTTTTTCAAATGCCAACTTCAAATTCTCGCCCATTTTCATCTTCGAATTGGAATACTGAGTTTTAGTTCTACTCTCCGCGCCTCTCTTCAATTCACAAAACTACCCTTTTCTTTTCAACTATAGGTAAATGAAAAAAGTTCCGTTGGGACAAAGCCTTTTCTAAAGCTCACACGCGACGACATTTATCAACCTGAAAATTTATCTTTGGCTTTACTCACCTCTATATTTTATTTTAAAATATAAATTCATTAAATACAAATTAAATTTCATAATGTTTTCTACCCCATATCAAGATGTTTTATAATTCAGTTTTCAATATACGTAATAATAAGATTAAAAAGTATTAAGAGTTCCATTTCAGTCTTACAATATCATAAAAAATAGATAAATAATTATGAACGCAGTGGGGATTTTAATAAATGTGATTGTATAGAATTATCCAAATAAAAAAAACACATATAAAATAGCAAAAAAGTTAATATGTTGTAATTACAATAGAGATCACACACATCTCATCCTTGGTCGAACTTCATAGTTTATTAAAAAATGTACTTTTTAAAGAGAACAATTTATTCATCTTAAGCCTTTTGACTAGGCTTTAACAAACAATATATTTTATTTAAATACATTCACCATAACAAACTCTGACTTTATTAGTCAATGAGCGAAATTAGCAACTCCGAGGCACGTGTATACATAAATCAGTAAATGGACTTACACGACAAAACACACGGCTCAGTAGGTACTAATAAATATTTTTAGTACAACGTGTGTGTAAGTAGGTACTAATCTGATTATATTTAATGGAGCATAAGCCTATGTTATAATCGTATTCATATATAGCAATGTAGGAAATAGCAAGCTATGTGTGCAAGATCCTGTTAGAGGCAACATACTCGTAGTCTCCTTCCTTCTCCTTCTCACTATTAATATATATTCCCTTTGACTACGGCTACGACGCGACGGCTACGACGACTACGACGCATCCTATCACATGCCAACCAACCCACTCCAAACACAGACCAACAGATAAATACAAATTGGATTATAACGTCGGACACATTATGTACATTACTTCTCAAATACTAACTTCATTAAATAAAGAAACAATCCATATACTTTCTGGATATTGTATATGTGACGTACGGATTGTGATCCCGGTTTATATAAATATTTTAGCAGATACCTATTACTGTGTTTTTAACATAGTTCATCGAACTGGGTTGACAAAACCTTTTTTATATATGATTTAACAAAAGCTTCTAAATACATTGATACATCTTCTTTGGACTCTTTATTTATTACATCAAAATGGAAGATAATTAGATTAATTTACAATATATTGGTAATCAAATTGTAGTTAATTTAGGTTAAAGAGAATCCCTTGTATCCAATATTTTATAACATTTATTATTTGTTGGTTCTTGGTGAAATTCCATAATTTAAAGAAATATGTTCTTTGTAATTTCCATAGTAATTTTATTAAAAAGTCTGAGTATTTTCGACTACTAACTTGTAGTCATTTTCATAGTCTCTAAAGATTTGTACTAAATATCGAAATATCTCAGACTCTGTACTAAAATTACAGTGGAATTATTACAAACAATATATTTCTTTATATTATTTAGTGTTTTTCTACCACAGTTTAAAATATTGTATAGTCAAGTATGACATTATTCACAAAAATCACTTAAATTAAATTTAAAAAACAAGTGATTTAGATATTGTGTTTAGAAATGTGCGAAGTGGGTACAATTTTGGATAAAATTCCTATTAGGTATAAATTTGTACATTAAAGGTGATAGAATTATATTTTTGTCATGAATTGCTTCATAAAATTCCGCAAATATTTCAATATCGACGCTTGCGGTTATCGTGCTCAAAGGGGCTTAAATATTGAATATATTGCATAAAATAAAATATATTAGTGGGGATCGATTTCATTTTGAATGACTTGGCAGTGCATCGAGAAAATAATTCAGTCCCACTTTTATACATTCGTTAATATATGTGTACATTGTAAATGCAGTAGAACTCGACTCTTTCACATCGAAGGTTAATTTAATTGTTTGCATCGGACTCGCCAATATTGAAACTGGAATTAGTGTTTTAATTAAACTGCTAACTAATGGATTTACTTCGGATGTGAATATATGAACATATATTATGTGTTTTAACATGTGTCATCAAAGGGATCTACTCTAATTGATGCCGTAATTATTCACAGTTGAGTTGTATTATGATCTGGAAACTTAATATTAAATATGCCATGAATCAATTTACAAAATGCGTTTTTTTAGATGAGCGTGATTGGGATTCTTGCATAGGTAACGTTTTTTTGTGCAACTCTGATACGTGCACAGTTGCACAAATATACCGAAAATTGCTGTGATTGATGATATGCTTTAAATAGTTTTGAGATTTCCCATTCCATTGGAAAGTTACCTCGCCTCTGGATATTAAAAGATTTTTATTTGCTCTACAAGCATAAGTAATATTGAGTAGTTTTAATTATTTAGAAATACCATTGCTATAAACAATATAAAAGACCAACAGCAAAGCGGTTTACATATCGAAAAAAAATCCTAGATATTGAAAATCAATTAATTATAATAGACGAATATAATAACGTATTTCTTGAAATCGTTCGTAAATAACCATTTTGCCAAATGTTACAAAATAGAATTTATTTATTAAGTTCAAATGGTGATTATGATATTTGATAAATTTGACAATTCACCCATTTTTACGTAAGAATATTAGATGGCATTAAAAATCAAATATTTTGGAGCTACGCAATCTACCAAAAAAAGCCGATGATATTTTATCTATTTTTCAGAAATAATATCAAACTCAATAAAAAATATATAACACCAAATGATTTTAGCCATCATACAAAGCTTGTAGGAAAGCCTACTTGAAAATCATAGATTCATATATCCGCATTAAAAATTCTCACAAAATGATAATATATTTTGATTAAGGTAGTCTGCAAAGAAAGCTGAAGACGTGTAGATAATATTTATAACGATATTGAAGCACTCTTTTCGCAAATAGGCATCTTTAATAAGAAGACACGTAAACGACACTTCTGCCTAAAAGAATTTTATATGAATATTCCCAAAATATATAAATATGACTTAGTAGTTATCTTGACGAAGGTACGAGAGGCCACAAATCCCCAAGAAATATGTCACCAGATAAACGTACACACAGGGGGCATTTTCATTTATTTGAAATATGTCAATTTGACACGTCAGATTTCCGATATTAGTTCTAATGGATACGTTCTCCCTCATCACAAATACTTTTTTTCCCCAGCCGAATTTCCGAACAAATGGGTGCGACTTTTTTTTTGTTAAATGAAAATAGCCGGCTCATTTCTAGCCTGTCACTTACGCCTGATATGCCAAGAAAGCACTTTTGTAACGTGTGCCGGTAATATATTTATTTATTTTTTTTAATAAAGAATATAGTTTATTATAATATTGTTTTGTTGGATGTGTGTGGTAGGTGTCAAAGTTCCGGACAGTTGAATAGTCTGGAAATGAGGGAACAATGCTTGCTGTCAGAAACACCGCTGCTAATACTACACCAGCTAAATAAAACCATTTTCATATAATTATATTATCACCAGTACAGAGGATAAGTGCATGGCTACAACCACGGTGGTTATGGCTTTGTATACTGCTCTAATTAAAAAAAATGTGCCCGAAAATGACTAGTTGAGCCTAGTCTAAAATCTTCAGATAAATTAAATGTTATCAATTAAAGTAGTAATTTTAATTGATCGGCTATTACGACGGGGTACCGCAAATAATATTAATAAAATTCCCGTCGATCGATTATCCATTTTCAGAACAGGTTGAGTTAAGCGTTCGTGCACAAACTACCACTACAATCGCAACACCCGCGATGTAGCGTAAATAAACTGTAGATACATATATGTATACTTTTATTATACAATTTCTTTATTATATATAATTTGCATACAATGTTTTGATACATTATGATTAGTTGTTACAATATTAGGTTTTTTACTTATTTAATAGGGAGTACAATCAATTGATAATTAAAATAATAAATAAGTCATAAGTTCCACTATACATGTATACAATGATTTTATAAATCTTATGTTTTATTAGTGACTGTAATAATTTAATGGGTCAATAACACAAAAACGTATGTACGTAGTTAAATATGTAACTTTACATTTAATTATCTTATAAGTTACAATAAAAACTAATATGGCTTATTGATAGTGAATGTGTACATTAAATGAAAGCCAAACCCATATGTTTGCACCAACATATTACAATAAAGAAACACTTTGGTTATGGGACATATTATGCGATTGGTCGGGGCGAAACTGATCTTAACGTCACATAATCAACATGGGGCGCAATCAAAACGATAGCGGGATTTTTGATCCACCCATTATTATAATAATATTATAGTGTTGCATATTAATAATGAATGCGTATGTACAAATCAGAATGTTTGTTGAAAATATTCAATAATATATTGCAATAAAAAAACACATATATTTTTTATGGTGAATAATTTGTAGTCAAACTCAAACTCACCTGTTTTATCCGACATCTTGATATTTATACATTCAGTTGTCTGGCATTCTCATATCGTTGGCGTTGGTTAAAGTTATCTATGATGTGCATATTTTAATTATTATGAATTTTTTCAACATGCGATACTACAATATCTTACTACGTTGCATATCTATAATAAAAGTATGCGTTTTTATAAGAAGGGTGAAGCAATAAGAGTTATATTAGCGAGATGGAGTCTGTGGGCAAACAATAGCCTGGGAAATAATAATCCTGAAGGAGAGGTAATTGAAAAAGTTACCGCTTAATCTGTGCGCTCGTTCGCAATATATACCCACAATTCACTTTCTTACTTCCCTCATTAAATGTTATTTTGTATTGTCAAATGTCTGTGCTCTCTCTTCAATATTGTTATATCTTTTATTTACTTTGTTAAAAAAAAAACAACACTTATTTTCGATGTAATTTTCGACCGTTTTTCCCTCACACAATTTACATATTTGACGTCGCCTTTTATTATTTTCAATTTACGGAGCGTGTGTTTAAATTGAAAAATAATAAAAGCCGGGAAAATTTCGGCCTACACATCAATATTATTGTATTAAATTAAGTTAAAACTCCTGTTTTCAGCAATTCCACAAAATTTAAAATTCGTTTTTTTAGACACAACAACGTGTTAATTAATTGTCTGTCGGTGATCTTAACTATTAATAGTTACACAGGTCACCGACTTAATAATCAGTATTTACCTTAAAATACAGGAAAACAGAGTAAACCTGGATCAAAAGGATCAATCGGGATTTTATTAATATTATTCCCGATTAAATCAATTTAAAAATAATTGACTTGAGAAGGATTAGAACTAATGATTACTCGTATACTATTCGTATTACTATTATGCTGGTTATTATTAAAGTACCTAGTTATTTATATAAAAAATATTTTAACAGCCCTTTTCGCATCTTCGCATAAAATAATCTTAAGCCTACTCAGTATTTACCTCATAATCTACGAAATCAGAGTAAACCTGTATCAAGGCGATCGATCTGGATTTTATTTATATTCTTCCCGATCGTAATAATCGTTCAAATCAATTCGACTTGAGCGGGATTTGAACCCATGACCACAGTATGTTTAGCCACAATTATCCCCTGAGCTATTATGCTGGTTCTTCTTGGTTATTTAAAATGATTGTGTGAAATTGTTAAATATTCCGCTATGGTAATTAGTACTTTATTAAAATTGTTTTGTTGAGTTTTCATTTATTATGTGCATCGTTTGAGAAAATATGCTGCATTTAATTAGAATCTTTATAAATTGTCGATCAAAGTGTCCTTGCTGGGTGTATTAGTTTTATTTATCCACTTTCAAAGTGGATGCACAATAATGTTCTTTTCCTTGAGATACTTTAATTGGAACACTGACAGTTATGAGAATCTGCTGCGCCTCAAATATTCCACGATCGATACTTTAATAACACCTCAGACGAGACTTTATTACGTTCAGAACACGGTGGACGTTTTATAATTAATTCTTTGATGTTCTCAGATGCTTTGGCGACACGACACTTTATATTGAATTTACGTAGACAGCCAGTTTATACTGAAAGCACGTCCGAATGGGTTAAAATCAAAGCTTGTATATGCGGTGTAAAGTCAAAGCCAAGGATTTGTACTTTTAGTTGTTACAATAGAAACCGAATAATTCATACGTAACAAGCAGTTGTTATTATATGTGGCTCCATAACCGACAGTTGAAAGTTTCGCACATATACAAAAGCTAAGTTTCTACAAAGCTATGTTTATGGTATTATGTAATAAGTATGTGTTTCGTAACACACAAATAATATTAACCACGATATATCACCACCCTCGACCGATATAATATTCAATTTTCAATTATTTCAAAGACATTAATTATTATGTATTTAGTGAACTCAACATAAACTATTCACTTCCCATGTTACACATTGTTAGTTTAAAAATAACCGTTGATTAAATTATTAGTAAAAAAATTATTAAATTCGGCAAATTTTAGTTTTTAAGTAGTCTCAAACCGAGAAAACATCACACTCATAATGGAATCCCAGGAATACGTCACCGTAAATACGATAGTAGAGTTACATAGCTACACTTATGATTGGTTTTTTGTTAGTTAATACCTCGTCTGAGCCTCGGGCGAGGCACTAATTAACAAAAAACCGATCAAAAGTACAGCAAAGCAACTCTATTACCATCTTTACGGTGTACGTTTACGGGGACGCACGCCTAGGAATCCCAAGCTTTACACTGCAATAAGTTTAGCACACATTATACAAAATATACAAATCAATATTATATTAATATTTTTCAATTATCTAATTTCGTAAATCAAATGGTGTATTTACTATTTTGAAACACTTAAAGTTATTGCTTTTGTTTGACCACGTTTAAAAATTTCCATAATGGTCACTCTATTTACTTTACGCAATTACACATTTTCGACGCACATGTGACCTGTTAAAATATGTTTGTGAAATTTACCAATGTGTAAAGTACGTTTAAACAAGTAACACGTGCATTCAAAGTATTTGATTAGTTGAAAGATGCTCTTTTTTACACATTGTTCATTTGAACTATATAATAGTGACACAGGTCATCGTCTCAGTATTAACCTTAAAATCCAGGGAATCAAACTATGACCGAGACTTTTGTTAATATTATCACTCAGTTTGGATTCTACAATTAATCAAATACGTCATCGGTTTGAAAACTATTTTATTTATTTATTTCCACATAAACGCTCAGAAGAGTTTTTTTACAGACAAATATAATAATAATTAAAAAGGTTTAAAAACAAATATGAAAAGTACATATATCAAAATAAGTAATAGTATTATAAAGAAATGTTTAAATAGAACGTATGTATTGAAAATAAAATAAATTTAAAAAAAGATGTGGGAAACCAAAATGTATATGTTACTATAAAAGGTAAACAAGCCATATAGGTGGCAGAATTGGTGGAAAAGAGTTCATATCGTGACGCCTTCCCTATTGGCGGGAGTCCCTTTATAAGGGGTTGGCCAGGCCACCTTGGCCTTTACGGGAGAATATAGTAGAGATGGTTTCCCAGGCCACCACACAGTAATGAGTACTTAAGATCTAGTTTGCTAAGCTAGATCTACCAAGTGACTCCGGTGCCGTGAATCGAACCCGGGATTCTTCACTCACGAATCATGACAATCTAAGGTGGCAGAATTGGTGGAAAAGAGTTCACCCAGGTACATAAATTCGTTGGCAAGTCGTTGCAGCCTATTCAGAGGAGAATAAAAGAGCTAGTTGGATGAGGAATACTGTGGAAAATTATATAATAAAAATATAATAACGACAATAAAATATTCTTCTTTCCATTTTCCAAATTAGATTTTAAAAATATCAAAATTTAGTTGACTATCTCAGTGTCTTCAGTCACTCTAGTCACGCTTAGTATTCTTGTCTTTTGATTAAGGCTTTGTTGGAGTAAGTCCAATACCGGTGTATAGTAGAAGTACCCACAATTCCAATACATTCTAATCCTGGGGCTTAACAAACAATCCCACGCACTTCCTTCACTCCAACACTGCTGATAAAATAATTAAAATATAAACAAACTTCTCAATATAATTGCCAGTGGATTATTCAAGGGGACGAGGATATTTTTTTTGTTATAGTTGTATTCGAAATTAATGTCTACAGATCCTACTAGAATAACTAGGCCGATAACTCTCCCTCATTTGAATGGATTACCAGGGTATCATACAGATTGCCGCAAGGCTCTTAAATAATTTGTATTCCAGACCTCCAGCTTATGCCATAATCTCATCACAATCCCCATCAATACAATTACTCGTAAAGAGGGGAAAAATTTCTCCCTACCTATAATTTTTCATCTTTCCAATCAATTATATCTTCATTTATCAAATTTTACTCATCTTATCCAAGACTAAAAACTACGTCTCCTGGTTATGTTTAATACGAGGTGGATTAACTGAGAATATTTAAGGGGGTGGGGAATCAGCTGTTTCTGTCAACTAAGCAGTAAGATGTAATAACTAAGAAATAATTTACAAAAAATTTTTATACTTAAAAGGGGAGCTTGAATTTTATAATACAATTATATTTTAATAAACATGTTTAGTTTAATTGTCTCATATAATATTCACGTAGCGTATACACGAAGGCCAAGTTTAATTGTTAGTAATACGATTTTGGAGAGAGTTCAACACCTACATAAAGTTTGAGAACTTGAAATTGGATCGTCTAGTTTTCATTTGGAGTCCATTGTCAATTTAGCAGTCGGTCAAGTGCTGGGGGTTTCTGGTTCGAGTCCTGGTCATCGTAACTAATATCTGACAAATGGACCGTGACGCTTCTCTTATCTTCATACTTACTACCAACACTTGTTGTCTAACCCTCTTCAGAATAAAGTTTCTATTCTCTAATTGAATAGTGATATTATAGAAACAATTATAATTTTTTTAATAACTTCCAGCTTAATCAGATCAGTCATCCTTCATAAAAATATTTTTTAATATATTTTTATGAAGGATGTCCACGATGAGGATGTTTTACGTCCATTCTGAAAATTGTTCGCTTTTCGTATTTATTTGAATGCAATATTAAGGTAAACAGACATCAGTGTCTGCTTTGGAATTCATAATGAAATATTTTATACATACCAAAGACGATTTCCATTCCTTAATACCTATGTTTTATTTATCCAACACATGTTATAAACAACAAAATTCATAATTCATCAAATTGAACCACTTAAGCAGGGAGATTAATTCGCGTAGACTAAATTGATTTTCCCTATATCAATAATTGAAAAGCTGGGTGGATAACGGGATCCGTCCTTTTTCCTTAAAACAGTTCATCATATAAAAAATAGAATGTTTTACTCAATTATCTTGAAACTGAAAATTTCAGTGGACGCCCTTATTCCGCCTAACACTTCTATTTAAAAAATATATTGCTTCCTTTTGTCTTCTAAACTAAAAGAAATCTGTTATTTGTAATTCCCACAGTAATTTTATTAAGGAGTCTGAGTTCTTTCGAAGTTAGTAGTCGAAAGTACTCCTTAATAAAATTACTTTAAAAATTACAAATAACATATTTCTTTAAATTATTTTCCACCAAAAAGTCAACACCATAAACAATTCTAATCTAAATGTTAATACTAATATAGAGCGTCAAGACAATTTAATTATTAAAAATTGGGTTCCATTACAGCAATAATTGGTTTAATAAAAATATCGTAGCTTCGTAATAATTCGAAGAAAACATTTTTTTTGGTAATAACACCTAGTAAAATTAGAGTGACAATCTTTCTGGCATGTAATATTTATTTTGTAAAAATCATCGTACCGGATAACAATTTATCATAGATAAAAACATTAGATATCGCATTGCATATTAATAATTCGTGGCAATTTGGTGTAAACCCGTATTGTTGCACTCTTCTCTCCTATTCGATAAAGTCACAAGTGTGTCTCCCTCAGTCAACATATTTCTAGTGACCACTGAGAGTGGTTGTGACAATACTTTACCGATTAAAACGCAATAATATGTTAAACATGTTAAAGAAGTAGTGTTTGGTAAAAAGTGAGCCTAGATGTATTTGAGTGTATGTTTGAATCCATATGACATGTAGTAACAATGCATTTACCCATTTTACTGTGAAATATAACTGAAGATATGAAGAGAGATGTTTACAGTATAATGTTTGCCAGGTAACTCATGTTTTTGGCCACTTCATCCACTTGAACTAACCACGCATTTAGCCACTCATGCGACATATTATATTTATATCTATGCAATGGGTAATTTTTATTTGCCATCGCAAATTTAATATTTATATCGTGTAGTTTAATAATGAGGGCAATTAATTGACATGTTTATTTATTTTTGTAAGGGGGCTTTTCCTCTTTGATGATATTGTAACTAGGGTGTTTTCCCTTAAGTCAGTCGTACAAAAGCCATGTCACTAAGCATGTGTGGTTAATTTGCCTTAGGCCTTCTGTTCTACTGACAATTGCATAATCCAAGCCTCGGTTAGTATTCTGGACCGGTTAGTGAAAGGCGGGCGTGGTCTGCATTTACTACAATATTGTATGACCCACATTTACTCGCTTAAATTCAATATTCAATATCACAAACATCAACTGGGGGCGTAGCTCAGATGGTAGAGCGCTCGCTTAGCATGTGAGAGGTACCGGGATCGATACCCGGCGCCTCCAACCTCTCTTTTTTTTCCTTTCATTAATTTTAATTAAATAAAGTACTGTCATTAAATAAAGAATCTTTAAACTACTTGCATTATTTATTTATTACCGTAGAACACAAAAATAAAACCGTATATTTTCAAACGTTTATTGATAATGATGTCAATTATATCAACAAACAAATGCAAAAACATCTTTTGGATGTACTTACATCTGCGTCAATAAAATGAAACGCTTTTTTAATTGAATAATGACAATTTTTATAAAGTAGAACCTTGATATAACGAAGATCAAGGGGAATGAAAAAATCTTTATATCGAGGTAGAGTTGCCTCGGATGCCTCGGCTGAGGCTCGTTCGAGGCATTATTTAAAATAAAAACCGATCAAAAGTACAGCAAAGCAGCTCTATTACAGTCTTTACGGTGTACGTTTACGGCGACGCACGCCTAGGAATCCCAAGTTTTACATAGAGGTTCACAGGCACTCTTATTAAATATTAGTCTTTCAACTCTAAACATCAAAAAGGGTTGCATACAAATTTATAAAGCAAATTTCATATTAATTAGAATAAATCCACAAAGTGTGTAAACTAAGAATATTAAAAATGTTATCATCAACTTATTTTGTCATAAAGTCTTGTACTTTCCAAGAAACTGTTTAGATGTTTTTATAATAAAAAATCTCGAAAATAGGCAAAATTAACGACTAAAATTCGTCATATCGAGGAAAACTTCGCTATATAGAGGTATAATTAACATATGGATAAATTGGAATTTTATTATATCGAGGTTCCATTGTAATTGAAATCCCTGCGCCATTTCATTTTTTCCTTCTATCGTAATTGTTTGAACATATTATTTTTCGAGTTTCATATATATATATATATATATATATATATATATATATATATATATATATATATATATTCAAGTCTTCCATTATAACAAATATATTCTTCTGTAATTTTTTTAAGTAAATTCCCCTGGGTTATAAAAAAGGAATGTCACCATAGAAGAAGGAAAGGTGTGGAAAAAATGTGAAGGTCTAAGGGCACATAGCATATAGGCAAATGTATATTTTATTGCGGCAATCTGGCCTTTTTGCAGCCTAAAAGACGTCATTTAGTTTTTTTAGTGGTGGCTGTGTTGGAGTTATATAGCCTACCACATCACTCCAACACCACTCCCATTCATCCAGGGATTCCCCTTGCTAACTGTATTGCCAAATTACCACTTAAAATTCGTCTCTCTACGCCCTAATTCTTTGCAGGATTTACTCACATGTCTCATTATTTCTTCTTTTTTTATTTCAAGTAACAATGTCAAAGACGTATTTATTATTAGAATTCAAAAGTATAATATATTTGTTGTGTATTCTAAATAATGTACATATGGCTACTATGTACAGGGTGGCTTGCTTTTTTAACTCACCAATTTTTGTTATGCTATGCTAAGTAGTTAGTATAATATATTGACGGCTTAATCCCCAAATTTCATAACTCCAGTAAATCTGATTTTGAAAGTGCATCATCATCAAGTATTTTACCATCCCATAATTTAGGGATTAGGTGGAATTCGGGCGGATAACGGAAAACGCCCCGTAAAAAAACTAGAGTAATAATAGCTCAAGGGATAAGACGCGCGACTTTCAATATGTCATGGATTAAAATCCCTCTCGAGTTATTTTTTTTTAATTGATTTGATCGGTTATTACGACTGGGAGATCGGGAATAATACTTATAAAATCCTGATTGATCGTCTTGATCCAGGCTTACTCTGATTTCCTTTATTGTAAGGTAAATACTGATTATTAAG
The DNA here is from genome assembly GCA_022606485.1 of Agraylea sexmaculata. Lineage (NCBI taxonomy): Eukaryota > Metazoa > Arthropoda > Insecta > Trichoptera > Hydroptilidae > Agraylea > Agraylea sexmaculata. Next base: position 107,620 of record JAGTTH010003271.1, read on the forward strand.
TCGGTGACCTGTGTAACTAGTAATAGTTAAGATCACCGACAGACAATTAACACGATGTTGTGTATAAACAACCCTTTCACAATAGGAGATCCTTTTTAATAAATAAAAGACTTGTAAATAATAAAACTAAAAAACATATTCTTTAATATCCTGTTATGGGTATTAATGTACCTTTTATTAAAAACAATACTTCATCATTCATAAAAGATTCAAAGCCAGCCCCAATTAATTAACAATTTAAGTTTTTAAAAATATTTGGCAGTAATATTTCATACAATTATGTCTTCATTTAGTGATAAGCAATTAACCATAATAGGGTTTTTTAATGGAGTTATAGTATTTTCAGATTAAGCCTTCGATATACTGTTTACGAAATGAGTTTGAACAATTTTGTAAAATATTTTTAAAAAATATTTCCAAGGCTATGTGCATTGGCCACCGCGCAGCTACTGTATGAACACGATGTATGCCAAAAAATCTTTTGAATACAAATGTTTTTTTTTTTTATTTATGCCAAACGTTTACAAACCACCCTATATGTGATATAATGAAGACCTTTTTCGCATTATATATATTATACGGTAGGTTTCACCAATACCCAAATTCGATACAAACAGACTTAGAAATATTACGACTCATCAGAAATGTCACCGGGGCGCTTATTTTAGAATCCAAAAGGTCTTTTCGGATAAACGTACGTCTCGCGTTCTACTTTTGAGGGATAAATGGGAAATAAAAAAGGAATATCGGGAATGGGAAGGCGGAATGGTATGGCGCCGGAAAGGGTGGTAGACACGGAGCCTTCTTAGCTCCAGGGGTTGGCGTTTATTTTCACAAAAACATATTGAAAATTTTGATACGTGTAATGCTTCATCATAATACCGTGAAAATAATTTATATTCAAACTTGTTGTAATTAATTAAAAGTGCATGTGAAAACCCTGAAATTTTATAATATATGATAGGAGCTAGGAAAAATGGCGACAGGAGACGTAAGGATTCCACGTTTACAGGAAACCGCATACACTTGGCTTTACCCTCTAGGATAAATGACCACAATCACTATATATATATCACACCATATACACTTACACACTCAATAACTAGGAAATAAATTCATCTGTCTTTATATAGTGTGTCATTTAACAATATCCATTCATCTATAACGTATTATTCAGTAATTATCATGTCGATTTATAGATAAATCAAGGAGAAGGAGGCTCCGGGGGATTTTTAGAAGATGCTTGAAATTTCGTTTTTAGTCACAACATTGTGTTAGGTTATCAAATTTACCTGTCGGTTATCTAGTTAACTATTGCAGTTACATAGTCCAAAGTCGCCTCAGTATTTTTTTTAGTCAAATATACAATCAAATTTATCTTTTATTACTTAGTTTTCTATCAACATTGTTGCTTACTTATCTAACAATAATAAAATAAATTTAATACGTTAATAAAAGAGACATCATCTTCGTCTCTGAAGATGACTACAAGTAAGTAGTCGAAAGTACTCAGACTCTGTAATAAAATTACTGTGGAAATCACAAATAACACATTTCTTTATATTATTTAGTGTTTTCCATGTTTTCCTACCTCATTTTAAAATATTCCATCCATTGATACATCTTATTTGGAATCTTTATTTTATAATATCGACATGGAAGACAATTATTATTTAGATGAATATACTATCTTTTGATAATCAAATTGTACAACTTAGGTTCAAGAGAATCCGTTATAACTAATATTTGAAATCTTTTTTTTATAAAAACTCATTTGAAAGCTTTTGATTCCGTGCTCCGCATACCAATATTTTATAATATTTATTAACATATTATTTAGTTGTTGATAGTGTTGACTTCTTGGTGGAATTCCATAATTTAAAGAAATATGTTATTTGTAATTTTATTACAGAGTCTGAGTACTTTCCACTACTAACTTGTAGTCATTTTTACATTCTCTGAATATATGCGTATTTCTTTATATTATTTTGTGTTTTCCATGTTTTCCTAACACAGCTTAAAATATTGTATGACATTATCATCATTTAAATTAAAAAAAACAGATATTGTGTTTACAAATGTTCATATTGGGCACAGTTTTGGAAATATTTAATTCCTATAATTTTGTATAAATTTGTACATTAAAGGTGATTGAAATATTATATTTGTCATAAGTTGCTTCATAAAATTCAGCAAATAGTTCAGTTTTGACGGTTGCGGTTATTGTGCCCAAAGAGGCTTAAATATTAAATATATCTGTAATAAAATTAATGTGAAAATTACAAATAACTTTTTTTTATTATGGAATTCGACCAAGAAGTCAACAACTATTTTAAGTGTTTATTAGTTAACAAGCATATACATAGACTAATTTGAAATTGTCAAGTTGACAGTTCCCTTTCTTAAATAATCAAATATAGAGTACTTATATATGAAGGATGTTCATTGTTTGATGGAATAATATATAAGAATGAAATAAAACAGTGAAATGTGTTGAGATTGGAATAGAAGTGAAATGAAGTTAGTCTGAAATCCAAGGGAAGGCCGCACCATGGCGCCAGACGCCGTCAAACTGGCGCCGCTTTTCCGCTACCAAACAAATATCTCCATAATGTATTTTATAATATTGTCCATTTAAACACTAACAGCTACACGAGGAAACCTTTCACAAACCATTTCTCCCTGAATATGTTCATGTTTATTACTACCAACCATAAATTTCATACATAGCTTGTTTTCACTCCACACCCATTTAAATGTCTTTACACGTTTTGAAAGGATTGGCTTTTTGAGACAATTGCTCCTTCAGATTGCCCGTCGTCAATCATGCCATCTTATAAATCGCTTAATATCCGAATGTTTTCCATCTAAAGAATTAATTCTAAGTGTCTTTAACTTTATTTGCAGGTAGCGAAAGTATTCAGGTCATTTCACGTTAAATTGGCATCTTGATCATATAAGATTGAGAAATTAATCGATTATAAAAACAAAGATTACATCCTCATATTATATCAAATTTTCTTAAAACCAACAATGATATAGATTCAGGACCTTCCATCTACTTTTTTAAATATTTAACTGTCATATTAAACCTCGGAGGCTCATATATTAAACCACTAACTGATAATCTCAAAAATTTAGAAAACTTGGCTATCCATATTAATAACTGAATATGTCAAAGTACGATTCAAATTATTTTACTAAGTAATTGTAATAAGTATACGTAAAGGTATTTGGTTTTAAGTAAAATTTTATAATAATGTATAAGAGAAACTCTTATTATTTATTTTAGAAATTTGGTTTTTAGACACAGTATTGTTTTAATTTATTTTTTCAAATTTACCTGGTTCGAGACAATCAATCGTAACAGCTGATCGTTTTTTTTTAATTTTAAGTACGTTAGTTATTACGTTATGTTATTATATCGTTGTTAAGCCGAAAATCGCTTATTGTATATTTTACATTACCGAGAAAAAATTTAACCATATTCCCGTTACATTATTTTTAAACTGTTGTTATACTAAAGAATTACATGCAGTTTGTGACATTTGGAATAATAGAGATTTACGTTTTAAGTAATTAATAATATTTAAAAAAAAATACAGAAAATATGAGTTGTGTCTTAATAACGACGATAAGCCTGGCCGCACGCTGGAGAACACACATACATATATACGAAGATACATGCATGGGATTATATTTAGTGGTGTGTGTATTTGCTATTAAAATATTTATATAATGTCCGGTGCAACACTGTCACTGCAAATATTCAAAAAATCAGTTTATATTTGTGCGTTTGGTGGCAAAATGTCATTATTGTGTTACAATAAACTTTGGACATATTGCGCTATGTCGTTATGGTTTTGGGTCGAATTGATACGGTACTCGGAGAAATATTGAAACTTAAAAATTCTCCTCGAAAAACTACATTTCGCATAAGTGACAGTGTTGCGATATATGGACGAAAATGGGTTATTGTGACGTCACCACATATGCGAAATGAAGCCACGTTCTTCAGCGTGCGGTTAGCCTAAGCTTAACTAAACGTTTAGTTTAATTTTCACACATAATTGCAAGAAACGAACATCACTTCCTCGACATTTTGCATGATATATAAATAATTGATAGTATATTATAATAGTTTAGCGAGGAAGTGAGGTGCATAATATCGAATGCTCATTAATGAGGTGGCACGTAGGGCTTTTTAAAATGTGGAGTGGTATGAATATTTGAGTATGGTAGAGGAGATGAGGTTGTTGAAGAATAGTGCATGTTAAAAGATTCATTGGTAGTTCATCCCGGTACTGGATGTCTTGTGGGACACGTACAATAGACAACTCCCTGTAAAACGGAATACTCTCCTGAAAAATGTTTCCAAGCACTAAACGGGGTGTGGTGGCCATAAATCTCACATCGCTACAAACAGTTAGATTTTAACTAAATTACACAATACCTACACCCGACCATCCTCTCTATTTATAAACACTCCCTAACCGGTATTTTTTTATAACATTATAATTATAACCTAACCTAACTCACGACGGTATAATTTTAGATCAAAGAAATGCCTATCAAATAAAAAATATACGTACGTACTATGAAAAACCTGTGTTTATAATTAAGGTTTAAATATACACAGAATGAACTTGAAATAACTGAGAATATTTTAGGGGATGATGGGTTATCGCAGGAATAATTAAATTTTTTTTTTTTAATAATAGTGCTTTTGAATTCGACCCTACCGTCATGGAATCAGCCATTTCTGTTAAGTACTCAGTAGTGACTGTCACGTGTGTATTGTGTCTGCTTTACGTAATTAATATTATAAATTAATTTTTAATTAATAGTAAAAATATATATTTTCGCTTATATTACGATATCCTACCACCCCCTAAAGAAGAATAACTTTATTTAAAATAATTTATTGACACTTTCGGGTCCAAATCTGCTAGTTTGTTTTTTCAATGTTTAATAATAATTTAATAAAAGTTTTATGCAGCAATCCGAATTCGGCCATTGCTGTAAACTTTTCGGAGGGCCATGGCTCCAACAGCGAGGTCTATCTTCGTTAATAGTGTTTTCAGTTTATCTTATCCAACAATCTACGACGTCCAAGATATATTATTTTAAAATCATCTAATTATTTTTTTTTTTTAAATATAGTTGCCATTTCATAAAAGCCTTTTAACCTCTTCAACGTGTTTCTAGTTAGACATAAGTTAAAAAGGTACATATGCTGTATGTGAAATTCCAAAATATTATTTGTTAAATTATTATTTTATTTCAACAAGCTTGAAAAATAGTCATATCCTTTCATTTATTTCAAGAGAATAGACATCTTCTTATTTCTTAAAAAATGCTACCTAAATGTTGAATATATTTGTCTGACCTTTTCGAATAAGCTCTTCGAATATTTTTTTTTTACATACTTCATAGTCTAAGTATTCATTAATTGCCAGGACATGTCTTTAATTTGGTTTCATTATTAGAAGCTTTTTAATTATGTAGCGTATTTTAACCCTTTTCAATTTATTTATGATACAGCTTGCATGGGTTAATGTTTGATTAATGTCGATGATATAGATGAGTTAATTTAGTCCCGGAAAATCAGTGAATATGCAATAGTGATTAATTATGTTTAGACATAATAATCGTATATTGTGGCACCTGTCACCGCTCCAGGAATCTAGAACACGGATAACCCCTCAGCTACATTTATTATGTAATATTTAATAATATTCTGCCACTCTTCCCGTCATCGTAATTAACCCCAACTTACATAAAACATACTTTTATCAAAATAAAAAATCAATTTTCACTGTGAAATATAATTTCCTTTGTCATAATGTTGAATATTCAGTATGTACATTTGGTAAAGCGTCTTCTTTGAGATTCCTTATATAAAATTCATTTCAGTTCACATTTCTCTCTGATGAGTTCTTCAGGCATTATTTGCCGTCTAAAAATTAATATATAGTGAGCGGCTGTGTGTATTTTTGCATAAATACATCTCAAATAAGGAAGCAACATTAAACAATATTAATTTTCTTCGTAAATTCCATTATTCCAGCGTAATAGCTCAGGTGATAAGAAGCGTGGCTACAAATACTGTGGTCATTGGTTCAAATCCCTCTCAAGTCAAGAATTTTAAAATCGAATTGATCGATTATTACGACTTCGACTTACGATATTCGATCGCCTTAACCCAGGTTTACTCTTATTTCCTCTATTGTAGGGTAAATACTGATTATTAAGTCGGTGACCTGTGTAACTAGTAATAGGTAAGATCACCGAAATACAAGGAATCAACACATTATTATGTCTAAAAAAACAAAATTTGTAAAAACCTTCTCATGGCGTATATAATTACTAACTTGTAATAGTTAAGATCACCGACAGACAATTAATCAACACATTGTTGTATCTAAATAACCAAATTTGTAAAAACCCTCTCAAAAAGCTCGTCGCGTATATAAAATAAAAGTATTCTTATTAATTCCAAAAATAAAAATTCCATTGGTTATCAAAATATACTTGCCATCATTTGATCAATAATATATAAATTTACTATAAAATATATTTGCCTGGGGCTGTGGAAGTCTTAGCCTGAATAGTCATAGACTGAATTATTCTCTAATTCTAATTCTAGATTAATGCAGTCTCTGAAAATAACTGAAGAAAGAAAACAACCAGTGGATTTTTGTTTTTTTATTATTTTATTAATGATAAATTTTATTTTGTTCATTAGGCTTAGCTTGTTATCTGAAGAGATTAATTCAAAAATGAAAATAACCGAAATACCTAGAAAACAACATATTTTACAATTTTTATGAATTTATGCCTATCAACCAGGTTTTAAGAAATTATAATTTTCCAATTAATTAGTTAAATTTATTATAATTATAGGTTCGATTGATTGTAATATCTTAGCTTCTATTATTCTTGTAGAATGGCATCATTTTCATCATATATTTAATAAAAAATATGTATACAGTTGTTATGCAAATTGTGGGTTTAGTAATCACAGCTAAATTGAGTTGCTTATTCGAATCCCGCAATTGTCAGTCGGATTCATATCCTGAATTAGGCTTGTTAATATGACTGATTGCCGAGCTAAAGGTTCTTCAAATAATGTTTTTTGATTAATAATAGTCATCACCGGGATAAAATACAAGTTTTAATTATATGAAAATCCATTTTATATAAGGTATTAATTTTATTACGGTTTATATACACGTGTCTTGTGTATTTTATACCACAAAAATACAGTATGAAGAATATAATAAGTATAAAGAATAGTTTGAGAAAATTTGAAGAAGCGTCCCGTTAATTAGATTCTGCGAATGAATTTAAGTATTCAAATAACATAGCTTTTTGTTATTCTGTATGCATTTTTGTGCATTTCTAGAGGACGGACGCAAATTGTATGCATTGTATTCTTATGCATGAAAATGTCAGCTTATATTATTTAAACTAGACATATTTATATCCATTATTCTCACCACGGTAACAATAATTCGACTATTACAATATTCATTCGTATTACAAACTTAAATAGAATAAAGTTTCTGTACAGCGTGTTATAGATTTATTTGTCTGTGGTTAGTGGAAAGCAATTTTGGCTTAGTTCAATGATTAAAATTGTTCCCATTAGTATGATTTAGTACACTGCGTTAATTTTCTATTCTCAATACCTATTCTGAAATGATTATTTTTATTATAATAAATAAAATATTCATCAAGTCTACTGCCTCGGAATACTTTTTATATTGATTTATATCCTTACGCCTTATTCAATTATTTATTTTCATGATTTAATAATTTATTTTGTCCCAATATATATGATGATACATTACAACAGTGTTGGAAAATGTATTAAAATGTCTTCGAAACGAGACATCGTTAGAGTTCTACGATCTTCTTATGATATACATACATACATATCTATGTACACCCTCCATCTTAGTTATGTATTTCTGCTATTCTCAAATTGTTAACCATAAATTTCTAGATGAAATATAAATAAAAAGTCCCGTGGCTACTAATACTGTGCTCATGGGTTCAAATCCCCCTCAGTAAAACAATGATCGGTTGTATCGACTGTAAATAATATTATTAAAATCCCGATCGATCGTCTTGATACAGGTTTACTCTGATTTCCTGTATTGTAAGGTAAATACTGATTATTAAGTCGGTGACCTGTGTAACTAGTAATAGTTAAGATCACCGACAGATAATTAACACGTTGTTGTGTCTAAAAAACCTATTTGTTTGTATAAAATAGCTCAAAAAGCCCCGGTAGTATATAAATAAATAATATATATTGATCAAGTGATTTTCCTTTACAAATTTAAATATTTTGTTATAGTAAATTGCCGATGTTATTGTTGATATAATTTGATTTGGATTCGAAATGTGCATACAACCTAACGAAAAAAAGGCAAAAATACTACTTTACATACACTAGACTATCGATTCACGTATTTATTATAAATATTAAATCAGTCCTGTTAAATATATGTTTTTTTAATACTTTTTATTGTAAATTTTGGTTTTTCTATATCTTTTTGTAAAAGCTCAGTTGGGCGTTAAATAAGTAATTAAAAAAATAATTAACTATATGGCTAAATTTATAGTATATGTTACCAAAAATTAAATGATATGTTTTTCAAACAAATGGATGTTAAAATAAGAGTATCTGCTCCATTATCAAAGTATGATATCATGCGGGTATGAAAATATATTTTTCTTTTAATAGATCTAGTTATCTGAGTATAGTGTATTCTGCACTAACAAAGACAAAGTAAAGAACTGAATGAATTAATTTTATTATATAGTTTATATCCATAGCTTGAGAATGCATTGAAAAGGTGGTGCAGTATTCAGTGGCAGTTGTGGCAAAGAGAGACCCTTAGTTATAAATACCCGTCTCGTCTATTATGCAAGTATATTTTCAAATAATTTTATAGTATAAAGAAACTTACCACACATGTTTTTCGAAGAAGCGTAAACAAACTATTTGGGCAAATATTCCTTTTATATAATGGAGTATAAACGAACAGCCTTATTTCCTCTTTGAGTCTACACAAATTAAAAATTGTAAACGACTGCTTGTATGTACATATGTTTAAAAGAATTCTCCTAGACGTTGTATTGTATCGTTTTACCATGGCGGTTCTTATTTATTATTTTCTCACACGGTGTATGTTATTTTATTCTTTGAATATACGAGAACAACGTTTCGACGTCGACAAAGGCTTTGCAAAATATCGAAGTCAAATAATTAAAAAGTATTTTTTGCGTGACAAAAAAAATCTTTCAATTATTTGTTTACACATCTGTTATTTCTTTTTTGAAATACGACCTGAAAGGGTGAGTGTGGTGGAAATTTTAATAGCATACTCCGAAGTTGTCTTTTTTATTTGTGAATATAAAGTGACTCGTGTATATTGTGTTTCTTTATGCAACATTGATTTCTTTTGAAAATGTGAAATACTATATTATCTGTGGTGTAAAACAATGACCTCCTGAAAGAACACCTCGGCTCTGTCGCTATGGAATATTTTATCTCTATAATATATTATTCGAAGTGAACATTAAAACATCATTCATTTTTATTTGTCTGTCTGTCCTTTTGATGTGGCCTGTCTAAGCGTTTTCGTTCCCACTTCAAAAGCTGAAAGTTAAGTGCTTGGTGAAAAAACGTGAACCGTGACAAACACAAAGGTCGAGACTGTTCACCAGCCCGTGAAATATCCTGACATAGGACCTGAAATCTCTGCTTTCCTCTGTCTTACTAACACATATCCTTCACATTTTAACTTTATCTTGTATTGTTTCAGGCTGAAATATGGTCCGTCTTTATCGCCATCCTTCGCAAATCAGTGAGGAATCTTCAAGCATGCACAGATGTTGCCCTCATAGAACATGTCCTCAAAAGATTGAGCACTGCAGATACTGTTGTTGCAGGTAAATATTATACAATATTAATAAACCTCATATATACTAAATATTTTTCACCCTTTATAAAAATTGCATTGCATGTGTCGTTAATCTGTTTCCTGTAATAATTTTCCTGTTAAGACACTTGTTTTTAAATTATTAGTCTTCCAAAAGATGTTTATCTCAAATTACCATAAACTGATATGTTACTATGTAGGTATGTAGATATTTTATCTAATAGGTTCTCTTATAACGTAAAAATAATTTCGATTCAATAATTTAAAAAACAAACCTAAGCTAACCTTAAACAATGTTTTTCTTAACTTTGTTAAAATATACAGGATGGACTTGTATAAAATCATTTAATGAATAGATTTTTCAATATTTTACATTTCTGACAAAATCTTTTACACAAAAGCATAGAGGTGCCAAAGTCGTAAACAAATATTATAGTATTATACAGAGTGGACTTGAATTAACTGAGAATATTTAGAGGGTGGTAGGGTATCGCAAATATAAGATTTTTTTTTTAAATATTATTAATTACGTATAACAGATACAATACACACGTAACAGAGTACTTTACAGAAACATCTGATTCCAAATGCACTATTAATATTATTTATTATTTTATAATTTTTAATTAATATATTTATTTTTTTCCATCCTGTATATTTTAATTTAAACGAGATCAAGTGTTTTTTTATATAAATAATCTAACCTGACGTAATATAAAATAAAAAGTAAGTGGTTTATAGAACTGTATGATTTTAGTACCATGACGATTAACAGATAAAAAAATCTAAGGGGGCACATACACGTTCAGTTAAACTCAGTCGGTTCTAATTGATCAGTTAAAACGGAACGTGTCTGTGCGTCAAGTCCGTAATTTAGTTCAGTACAACTCGACTGATCAAATAAACTGACAGTTTAAATAAACTTTTGTGGAGCCTATAATATGTGTATTTATTTGGAACTCTGCCCAAGTACTTAAAAAAAAAAATATTATTAAATAGTCGCGGTTTTCGGATAATACTCAAAGATGCAAAGGATGCTGTGTGCAAATAGCTTTTCCTTAAGAACATTAATTTAATGAGTAAATACCGTCGTTCCTTTAAAATTCTTAATTAATAATTAAACGTCCTAATTTAGGTTACGTAGCATCATCAAAATAAACAGAATGTTTGAAGACACCAAAAAAGGATCGATTGTGGGGTAAAAATCCCCAAGCCGTCGTTCCTCAGGGACCATCGTCTATTAATTTTTAAAGTAAAAGCTCTCCGCTTGCAAATAGCAATTTTTTTCTTTCATTAGTCGAATAAATTTCTACCTTACCCGAGAGCCGGATACTCATCCCAGAGGTTTTTTTTTCCTCTTTTCGAACTTGTTTTTCAGCCTAAAAGTTTCACCGAACATATTTTACAAAATTGTTGAAATAATTTTCCATTCAATTTCGTATCCCATAACGCTTCAATCTGTTATAACTTGCCTGTTTGGGATAAACTCGAGTATTAGTAACCCATAAGCAGTTGACCAAGTAAAGTCTTGTATCACATACTCAGGCCTTATAAAATATGAATGATAGGACTCAGTAAGATCCTTAACGGACTGTCCTTTATCCCTCGACCGTCATAATTCTACACAAGACTACATTTTAGGGTCGCCAACCTGTCAAACCATAAATAATATATTTAATATCGCCCGATAAATATTCCAAGAAGAAATAAATTCCATGGGATCAATAATTTTAATATTTCGCCCTTACGGTTAATCGTGTATATTTTTAATAAAATTTATATCGAAATGTAAATGCTTTCTTAAAATTATTTGACTATGAAATTTATTCATACATGGTTCTTATAATCAGTACACGCGCTTTTTATTTTTATTTTTTTTATATGCACCAAAGGGCTTTTTGAGGGGGTTTTTACCTTGAACTTTTTTTAGACAACAACGTGTTAATTCATTATCTGTCGGTGATCTTAACTATTACAAGTTACACAGGTCACCGACTTAATAATCAGTATTTACCTTACAATACAGGAAATCAGAGTGAACCTGGATCAAGATGATCTCCCAGTTGTAATAACCGATCAAATCAATTTAAAAAAAAATGATTTGAGAAGGATTTGAACCCATTATCACTCGTCTTATCCCCTGAGCTATTACGCTGGTTATTAAATTTCTCACAAGTACAGTTTTTTAAATAAAAAATATGTTTACAGCCCTTTTTGCATCTTAAAATAATCTTAAGCCTACTAATATATATATGAAAATCTTTAGTTCGTAATGTACGAGTACATAAAATCAGATTATCCATATGAATACAAACATTTTCCTTTAAGAGGGTTGCAGCATTCAAGATATTCACATAAATAGCCAAATACCCTTCCTTACCGCAGTACCATACAAAGGACACAATGCATATATTATATTACAACATGTAAACACATTAACGCTAATTAAGAGTAATTTTGGTTGTGATAGTATAGATCTTGCATTCCATAGTATATAGTTTGATTTATTAATGTTGTTGATATATTTTTTTCAGATCTACTAATAGAGATGTTAGGAGTGTTGGCCAGTTACAGTATCACAGTCAGAGAGCTCAAATTATTATTCGGCGCTATGAAAGCAGTCAATGGAAAATGGGTAATAATCTAATATTAATATATGATATTATTAGGTTTAAGCGTAAATTGAATTTACTATTCAGCCACACACGTCCGTAGACTTTAGGCTGTATCCCTCATCAGAATAGAACTCCTCGGGGAGAATAGTATTTACTATGTGTGTGTGTGGGTATACAAGAGACCTTCCACTTCCAGCACATCCCGTTAATCCTGTGGGAAATACTAGACACACCTGCTGCCCACTGCAGTCACGCATCACAGCCTTTTGAACGATTTACCAACCATTTTAGATTTCCTTTACTCCTTCCGATTTCCTTTAGAAGCCTTACAAGTATATAAAGGTATTTTGTATAAGTAAAATATCGTGGACAGAAATTTTCCGTATGTATAATAAATAAAAATCTATAGACACAAACTTGTGTATGTCCCGCAATGAACCGGACCAACTCTATTAAGAAGTAAGGTGTAGCTGTTAGACGCGGCACAGACATATTCTCTTTGATGTATCTTCGCCACAGAACGATCTAGCTCTTGATAAATTGGAGCTATTTGTTTAAATTTATCTAATTGGCGGAGATACTTACAGCGGTATTCACTAAAATTCATACATGATAGTGTCAATAGTTCTGTCACTCTTAGTTGAGTAAAGGATCTGTCAAAGTAGAGAATTCCAGGTGTAACTGTCAGCGTGACAGCTGGATTACTTGATTTTGGCAGCTGTCACTATCAAATTCAATTAATCCAGCTGTCACGTTGACGATGACAGCTGAAATTATCCACTTTGACAGATCTTTTACTTCAAAACTATAGACACTATCATTTGTGCATTTAAGTGAATATCACTGTTAGAGCCTTAGACATTAAACCCCTCAAGGTTGGGTGGAATAAGGACGGATAACGGGACACGCCCTTTTTACATGAAACAACATTCGAAAATATACTTAAAATTATTTATCAATATGTGTAAAAAATCATTTACCTGTTAACAAAGACATACTTCATCATTAAAAGATAGAATGTTTTACTCGATTATCTCAAAACTGACGATTTCAGTATACGCCCTTATTCCACCCAGCCCCTCAATTGCTATATTCTCTGAAGAAGATCTAAACACATCTTAAAGCTTTTATACTCTTTTAATAATAATTTAATGTGCAAGGTAATTTTTCCTCCTTATTTTTATTTAGGATTTATAGTCTTTTCGCCCTCAATCGAGATAAACCAAACAACTCTCCATCCTAAAGAACTCGTTAATTCTACCTTGGTATAAAAATGATTTTACTTGCTTAATTAAACAGTAAAGCTAATTAAAGGTAACTCGAGATCCAGGGCTGTGTTTTACATTAAGATTGAAAGATGATTTTATTTAAATCTTTTTAGAACGAATATATAAAACCATAATATTATTACACTCTACTGTACTATTCATATTCGGGTTTCGTTGAGTTAAGAATACTCATGTAAATCATCCATCAGCTCAATCAATCAGATAATAATTTTTATTAAAAATGTCAATACAACTGTTAATTTTAATAATGTTATATTTATCATTTTGCAGCCTCGACACTCCGCCAAATTATTAAACGTCCTCAGGCAAATGCCACACAGAAATGGTCCAGACGTCTTCTTCAGCTTTCCCGGAAGAAAAGGATCAGTAAGTTCAAAACCACCTCAATATATACTGTAGAATATAATTTTAACGGTAGTATAGAACACAGTTTGCACACCTGTCAAGACATGGCAACACAACAATTTAATTAACAATGAATTCCGTATTATATTGAGCCGAGTCGATAAATTGATTAACCCCTGAACAAATCTAGGAGTATTAGTTGGTCTAATATCCCAGCTTATGTGTTTCGCAAGTACTTGAAAACCCACAGTCGAGTGGCCATACGAAATTATTACTCAAGTCTTAACGAATAAACTCCGTGGTATAATAATCAAACCTTGGCCAAGTGGGTGAACAAACAGGTTTTAAATTTCTCACAATCATAGAGAATATTTTTATTATATTGCTTTATAAAGTGGTAAAATATATTATTCTATTTGAATTTTCGGACGGAACAAAACAATGTTAGAACATAATAATAGCAATAAAATAAAATTAATTTTTTTGAAATTTGCTCTAACGTTGATTTTTTTCCTGGGATGGGTAATAAACAGACCTAGTCCAAGAGGGTGATAAAACAGATTTTCAATTGCTCATAATTGTAGAGCATTGCGCGTATAACATTACATTTATTATTATGCGGTCAAATGTATTATATTTTCGGATATTTACAGAACAATCTTATATGTATATGTTATAAGATTGTTCTATAATAAGATATTTATTTTACTTATAAATACATATATTATTATATCATACTGTGCGTACCACTAGAGCATAACGGGGGATCCCAAGTGGCCGTAATGATAGTGCAGCACAGTTGTAACATGAATATCGTAATATATTCATTAAATTAAATTACTAGTTCTCAAATTTGCTTTATAATTTGTCCCATGAATAAAATATTACGCACCTTTAAAACGACAACGTATTATTTATAAAAAAAATAAGATTTTTGTTTTAACCCCTTTTGAATTCGTTTAATCTCATTCTATGTTCCATAAAAAATATTGTCTATTAGTTGGTCTAGCAATATGATAATTTGAAACATGATTTGTTAATATCTCAGAAATGAATTTTCAAAATAAAGTGCTATAAAATCACTGTTTTTGAAAGAACACTTTGTCTTTTTGAGAAAGGTACGATTTGATGTATGATTTGGATTAGAATATAAAATTAATAAAGCAATATTATAAAGATAATAAATCGTTGAAGAGCTCAAATTCGTCAAAGCATTTCATCACACGCACTTGGACCAGATCTGTTAAAAATTAACACATTTGTTGCTTGTTTACATGTATACATGCATATAGTAATAATATTAGAGTACAGTTAAACTATTTATGACGAAGTCTCATTCGTCACATTGCCATTATGTCATGTTGGAACAGACCAAGTTTTAACTAACTAATTAGTTTTGTACCATTAACCGCTCCCTGATCCTCCATTTTCCATCAACCACTCGTCCTTCATCTGCTCCACTTTTACACCCTCATTACTCTATTCACATCTTAAAGCATCCACTTAAGGCTTACATCCCTTCTGATAAATAACCTGCACTTCAAATATATAAGCCTTCAACCACCACAAATAATCTTTGCAGATAAGATTTATATTTTGTATTTGATATTAACGATCCCTTTTCCCGGATATTTACTTCACTGGTAATATTTAACCTTCTGGGAAAATTCTACATGAAATATACATAAGTATGTTTCTAGTTTGTTGATGAAAATGTATATTTTTCACAGAAAATTCTATGGGGACGTGAACCGTGGAAAAAATTCTAAAAAAAAAACGTTGTTTTCTTGATTATTCATTCGATATTTTTCCTCTTTATGAAAATCACAATCAATATATCCAATTCAGATACTTTTCTTTTATGTTATATGCAATTGAAGTTTTATTTTTATTTATTTCAACTATTTTAACAGCATAATAGCTCAGGATCAGGAGAAGATGCCTGGCTGCATATACGGTCACGGGTTCAAAATCCGGTCAAGTAAAAAAAAAAAAAGATTTGATCGGTTATTATTATAAGATGCGAAAAGGAGCTGTTAAACATATTATATTTTTTCTATAAATAACTATCAACTTTAATATTTATGAGAAACTTAACAGTAACCACCGTAATAGCTCAGGGGATAAGACAAGTGATCTTAGTGTCTTTACGACTAGGAGGTCAGGAATAATATTAATAAAATCCCGATCGATCGTCTTGATCATATTGATAGGTTTACTCTGATTTCATGTACTGTAGGGTAAATACTGATTATTAAGTCGGTGACCTGTGTAACAAGTAATAGTTAAGATCACCGACAGACAATGAATTAACACGTTGTTGCATTGCATGAGTATATTTTACATAATATTTAATAAATATTTAGCATAAAATCTAATGATAAATATAAAAAAGCGAGTGCTCTGATTATAAGACCCATATATGGATCAATTTTATAGTCAAATAATTTTAAGAAAGCAGTAACATTTCGATATAAATTTTCTGAAATATTAAATTATTGATCCCATGGAATTTATTCCATCTTGGAATATTTATCACAAAAAAGCTCCTCGGGGGAAAATAAATAAATTAAATCAAATGATCCGACAGCATAACATATAACCTAGTGAAGTGATTTTTTAATTTATGAAATGCTTACATTGTCCGTAGTATTTTGAATTAAGGGTGGATTTCCAAGTTTGTGCGCCCCTGTATCAACAAATTACTTGAGCACAGACTCGAAAGAATCTTCCCGCTGGTTGAACTCATCCCCTTTAGAGATAACACTTTGAATTATACCCCAAATTTTCCCTTCGATTATAACTTTTGATATATTTTAAAAAGAATCGGCCTTGTAGAATAATAACCACGCATGGATCGATCGCTTTGGGTGCGGTGTTTGAATTGGTTATTTGGTATGGGCGAAATAGTCTTTGTGATATGGGCAAGCGAATCCTGGATGCAGAGGGAGTGTGTTACGAAAACAGGAACAGGAACAGGATATCGGACGTCAATATGGCGGCCGGATGTGATTACCTCACTTATCCCTGAACGCCACATCACACCCACTACACTATTTAACATTTATTCTACATCCATAAATCCAGATTAATGTCAGTGCTGAATGTAGGTTGACAGTGGATTTTGATACAAGGATAAATAAATTCGGTTTACGAATCAAATACAAATAGTGTCAAAATCACCGAGTACCAATATAATATATTTGCGAAATAGATGTTTCCAAAAATTAACACAAAACTCCACCCACAAAAAAAATATGTTTGAAAAATGTTCGTAAATATTTTGTTTATTATTATCTTTCTATATTATATTTTCTTATTAACTGAGAGGATCAAACTACATTATTCCAATAACCAATGAAAAAAAAATACAATTAAATATATTTGTTTGTATAACACAATATATCGAGGGTATACTGCTAAAATGCACTTTGTCGTATCATCAATATTTCGGGAGATAAAAAATTAACTATAAAATAAATAAAAGTCAAATTCATATTTTTATTTTCTGTTAGTTAGTTATTTCTGATAGTTAAAATAGAGGTATTTTTTTATAATTGTGTTATATTTGGAAACATAAAAAAAGTCATTGACTTATATCACATTGTGAATTATTTAAATACATTTTAATAGTATGCATTTTTCATAGTATACTCTAAATTTATTATTAAATACCAGACTGCATCATTAAATATCAGAAATTGCATAATAAGCATGATAATTAAATATATGTATATCTAATTAAATATCAGACTGCGATACCACAACAGCATAACAGGACGCGATCTCAAAGCACTGAGATAGTTCTGCAGTCCTTGTGGAAGATGGAAATTAAAGAGAAAATAAATTAGCTTAAAAAATATTGGAAAACTTATAAGAAAGAAAATATGTATGATTATAATGAAGCTCTTTTGACTATAAACTGACGAGTGCTGCAATATCATTGCAACTTGAGATTTCCCGTAATGCTCTAGTGGTACTGCAGCATGATATAACCATTTTAAATTAAAGTGTATTATAGCGAAATAATTCCAAAAAAAAATAATAAACCTCGATACACCAATCATCTAAGGATGGATTCGAACCAGCCTCTCTTGTAATAGCCCCAGTCGTACTAATCCTCTATGCTACCGACATGTTTGGAATGAATTATTCCCCTTTAATATAATTTTAAAATCTGTAAGATCTCTGATTGATTCAACTAATTTCAAAAATAGTATATTTGAGCTTAAATGTATAGAGATGCCAATAATATTGGTAAAGATAATAAATTTTAGGTCCCATCCTATAGAAACAGGCAACAGCAGGTGTTCCTCGGTTAGCCACCAGGGGCGCTGTTTCTACCGCCTCGCCGCCACGTTCATTCAAATTCTATTGCGTTGCTATCTATCACTGTAAGTGCCCGCTTATGTGTGAGTGTATATGTATAGGGTTTAGAATATGCACATGTATTCGTGAGCGGCTACGGTCGAAAGTATGCCGGAATAAATGCATGCCGGTTTTATTGATCGTTTCGGTTCTAATGATATATTTCCTAATGAATTAGTATAAAAATCTAAGCCTTGGTTGGTATATTATTAAATAAATTCTAGGTATCGTATTAGCCGTGAGACATTGTTACGTAATGTATCGAACCAATGCGATGAATCTATAGTTTATTTTTATAAAATCGATGTATTTGTCCGATATGATTACATAGTTTGTGTTGATGGTGCAGAGGAGGTAACAAAGTATAGTATAAATATAAATGTAGATAGTAGTTGAGTCCAATCTATCTCTATTTCAGTGCACCCGATGAAGCCCGACTCCAATCAAGCATTCGTCTAACAATGGAAAATTTTATCCACCCCTTCACTATCATCATCCACCAGCTTCTCTTGTTCCCATTCTTACTAGCAATTTAATATCGTTAAGAGATTAAATCTCATATCAGCGAGAACATTGCTCTACCTTTCACTGCACTACCACTATTCTTTAATCACTTTCATGTACTGAAATAAAATAAACAGTTTTCCATTCACTCGATAACGTATAAAATCATCTAAATAATGGATTTTCCAATATTTTACATTTCTGACAAGAGCTTTTACTCAAAATCATAAATGTGCCAAAGTCGAACAAATATTATAGTATTATACAGGGTGGACTTGAATTAACTGAGAATATTTTAGGGGGTGAATTAGTGCGTTTGGAATCGAGTTTGACCCCCCATCTTAAAATCATCTGTTTCTGTGAAGTACTTAGTAGTAACTGCCACGTGTTTATTGTGTCTGTTGAATATGTAAATAATATTTTTACTTATGTTTCAATTTTTAATTCAGAATAACATTTTTTTCGATTATATTTCCGGTACCCTACAACCCCTAAAATATTCTCAATTAATTCAAGTGTACCCTGTATATATGAACCGATATAAAGATATATATATTTACTATAATATTCGTTTGACTTTGGCACATCTCTACACATGATTTAAAGCTTCCCAAGATACAATAAAATTTATATATACAGGAAATTTTATAAAAAAAATGATTATATGGGCCTATTGTGTCGGCCATAATTTTCTTGATATTTATACATCTATTGTATGGCCTACTAAAAATCGTTGGTATCAATACACATTTTCAAATCTATACACTTTATAAAATTTCTTATAAACAAATTAAATATCTCGAATAATTAAAGTTTTTTCAAGAAATACCGAAGTTGACCTGACAACGGAATAAAATCTGTCGCTTTGCACTTACATATAACATATTATAATAATTGTTTTTGTTAATTTGTGTTTTTTGAAATCGCATTTAAAAAAAAGCATTTCAAAACAAATAAAAATAATTATTGCAAATCCAGTAACAAGATTGAGTTGAGTATTTTTAATAATAAAATTGAATCGCCTTTCCTTCTACGATGGTAAAATGTTTACGTAAATAAGGTCGATAGTTCCAGGTATTCATCGTGTTTTTAATCTAAACTTGGTATACGATCCAATCTCTTTATAAGGTTTGATTAAATTATGTTGTACAATTTTTCAGACTAAATAAATATTTGCCAGCTCATAATCTATTCACTCGGATCGTGTTTATTTGGATTGAAGCGAAACTTTGAAGTTGGCAATGTTCTCCGAGATATAAGATGTTATTCCATTTATACAGTGTAGTTATAAAGTAGCGTCTGTGTAATGAAATTAAACCCCATAGACAAGTATTATAGTTTAGTTGTGTGTGTTGTAGAATTGCCAGCGAGCACTTCAAGATGTAGGTTGCCAGGAAACTGTTAACCTATTTCAAAAAGGCTTCTCCACTAATCGCTTCAACTGTAATTCCAATACAATCTAATAAAGAGATATATTTTATTGTTTTTCAAATTGATAAGAGTCAAGGTTATATTTCAGCAGTAGAACTGAGACAATTTAGTCACTGAAAATAATTAATAGAGGGTTGACCTTATAATAGGTTTTGAGGATAAGGCTGTATAAAATATCGATGAACATTATTCTTCGATTAGGATTAAAGCAAATAGGGTAGTTAATCATTACTATAATATTTTATAAATTATAATCATTGTTGAATACAAATATTGATAAACTCAAACCTGAATGTTATATAAAAATATTGCTTCGGTGGTCAATTTAGTACTGCATTTAACAAAATCAACTTCAGATTCAGCTTTAAGGACATCACTGGACCTTTTTGTAATTTACGTTACCCCCTAAAATTCAATCAACGGTTTCCATTCCCCTTTTAATGCTGAAAATACACATTTTTACAAAATCTACTTGATGTGTACTGAAAATGATATAATTCTATTTGTTATTATTCTCACAATGGAAATGTATTTTAATTCAAAACTGCGCAATATTTTTTATGTCCAAGTAAATAAGCAATATTTTTTGCAACAAAATATTCAGTTATTTAATAATAATACAAGTTGATTTTTTATTCTCTTCTTGTAAATCGTGGATTTGTAGGTGCATTTTTTTTTGTTAATAACCCATCGATATTCTTTATAAATGAAATTAATTGAGGCGTTTATAATCCAAAGCTCCCAAATCGAATAAAAGCAGAAATAATGTACAACTTCTTTGAAATGATTATTTTGTAAATCAAAATGCAACTAAAAAGTACAACTAAATGCGATTACGATATTTTGACTCACGCTTAAGACAATATATTACATTTATCATAAGTTTGAATTTTATATTGATTGATAATACAATTCTTTTTATTATGAATCAGCTGTTTTTATGAAGTACTCGGTATTGACTGTCGTGTGTATATTGTGTCTGTGAAATACGTAAATAATAATTTTAATTAATAAAATAGTTAAGTTTTTTTTCGCTTATATCTGCGATACCCTACCACCCCATTAAATATTCTCATTTAATTCAAGTCCACCCTGTATAAATCTTTTTACCTATAACAAACATGAGAATTTAATTTCACATTAGAGGTAATATTGAGTTATACTGAAATGTCTTAACAGAATCGGTTATAATCAATATTTAAATAAAATTGAAAACTGGATTTCGGATAAAACGAGTATTTAAATGATCCGTTGTATTATACCTGAAAGTATTCCCCTTGAATACATTACTGTGTGTGTATCTTCTGTTCCAAAGAGTGGATTAGAATAAAGTAGGAACTGATTTAAAGGGTTGGGTTGTATTGTAAAGGCTCGATGGTGGTTAAGTGTAACGCCCCAAATGCTAATGACCAGGATTGAGTCATTCCACCACCACATCTGTTCATTCTTACATCCTTTGTTCACATGATTATATTATATTATATATTTATTTATATAAAAATAAATTTGTGGTGCTAGTCGAGTTCTTTCATTATTCTTATTAATGACTTAATTTATTTTCAGGCTGTATTATTGCCCCCACTGGCTCGGTGGCCCCATGAGAATGGCTTCACATTCACAACATGGTTCAGGCTGGATCCCATCAATTCGGTCAACATCGAGAGAGAGAAGCCCTATCTTTATTGGTAAGTTATAATACTGATAGCTATTTAATTAAATTCTCGCTTATTTTGTCCCATTGTCCAGACACACATTAACTGTACTTGTGTAATACGTGGACCTCGTAATCTATCGAAAAGTCAACGATAATTAATATCACACCAACCACTATTTTAATGGCCATCTCTTTCTACAAAAAAAGTATCAATCAAACATAGATATAAAAATTAGATATCGCATTGCATATTAATAATTCGTACAATTTCATGTAAACTCGTATTGTTGCACTCTTCTCTCCTATTCGATAAATGCATAAGTGTGTCTCCCTCAGTCAACACATTTCTGGTGACCCCTGAGAGTGATTGTGACAATACTTTGGAAATTGAAATGCAATAATATTTTTATGTTAAAGAAGTCTTTGGTAAAAAGTGAGTCTAGATGTATTTGAGTGTATGTTTGAGTCCATATGACATGTAGTAACAATGCATTACCCATTTTACTATGAAATATAACTGAAGATATGAAGAGAGATGTTTACAGTATAATGTTTCCCAGGCAACTGATATTTTGGTCCACTTGAACTAAACACGCATTTAGCCACTCATGCGATATTTTATGTTTATAACTATGCTCTCAGAATTTAGTTGAATGGAATTCGCTAGAAAGATGGTCACCCCAATATTTCATAATTCTATAAAAAAATCTTGTTTTTTTTTTTAATTCATTCATTTTCAAATTTAAAAAAATCAATATAATAATAATAATCATGCCGCTTCTCCCCCCAACCCCTTGTTAAGCTTGTAATGGAATTTGATTAAAATTCTAATCCCTTATTAATGAGAGGTAGGTTTTTTGATAAATTTTCATGAATATCCTAATAATAATAAATCTGGTATTTCAATAATCTGGTATCAAAATATTAATTATATTTTATTTATTAACATAATATAATAATATGTTTTAAAGTTAGTTAACGTCACGTTCAAGTAGAATTGTTGTCACGTAACTGTTCGTGTTCTGCGATTGTACTTTACTACCCCAATAAACTACTAAAGCCTACATATATTGTATCCAAATAAATATATATTTTTAAAGTGTCTCGTCGGGGTTTCAGCACCAAACTTATGTATATCGGTAACGAATATAATTTTAAACGGTCAATATCCAATTTAGTTCGAGCCAGAGTCATTAAGATTTAGTATCAGGTTCCAGGGGTCAAATCATTAATATTGTGGAAAACCGAGCCCTGCAAATATATTTTCTAATCAATGTATCTGTAATATGTTCGGTCGTAGCAAAAACGCTGTACTGATTTAATGCCTGTCAAATATTTTCGATAAGAAATACAGGGTCGGGCAGTATAATTTCCTTATTTTGTATCGCAATAAAACATTAAATTTTGTATGTTGTGTAATTTTTTTATTATACTCACTTAAAAATCAGATCAGTATGTTGGCCATTTTTTCACAAATTTTAACTTTATTAGAGTCTCGGTGTGTAACATCATAAGTTATTATTGTGGAGAAAGTAGTCAGAGCTAGTCTAAGTGGGTGCTTTGAAACACTGGACATAGCGCGGGTTACATTTTTATTAAATTGTATTATTTTATTTATATTCCCGGATATTGACAGAACAATCTATTAAGCTTAATTTTATTGATTTATTTGAATTATCAAGTATCATTCAAAAAAATGATATTCATGGAAGAATTTAAAAATGTGGCCGAATATTATTTGATTGTTCATTCAATGTCCGAGGATTTAAATAGAATAATTAAATTTAATAAAATTATAACTCATGCTGGGTCCAGTTTTCTAAGGCACTTCACTGCACCCACTTTAGTAATGGAATCCCAAGCATACGTCACCGTAAACGTACAACGTAAATCTCTTTTTAAAACGAAGGTATTGCTAATCGTTTCATCATAAAATATTATATTGAAGTATACTAAAGCGAATTAATCCAGAAAAAAATATTTATCTTAATTATATACATATGTTCTGATTGGCTTAAATTAATGGATTCCCAGGCATACGTCACCGTAAATATGATAGTATAGTTACTTAGCTACACTTATGATCGGTTTTTTGTTGGTTAATGCCTCGTCTGAGCCTCTGGGGAGGCACTAATTAACAAAAAACCGATCAAAAGTACAGCAAAGAAACTCTATTACCGTCTTTACAGTGTACGTTTACGGCGACGCACGCCTAGGAATCCCAAGCCTTAGACTAGTTCTGGTAATGAGACACTCCGGATTCGGGTTATCTGGTGTATCTAAAATAGAAACGACACTTGGCCGACATAAATTAAAAATTAGTATGATAAAAAAAAGTTTTGCTGCTCTATCTTATATAAGCTTACCCTCTATAAAAAATGTACTTGCGAAAATATGTAATTAAGCAGTGAAGTCAGGTAGTTAAACGCGTTCGGAAACACCTGTAAGTACGTTATTAAAAGTTTTTTCTTTGTAAAATTAGCACCGCGCCTCTCAGCTAAATTATGAGAAGCACGTTTCGATGTAATCAAATCTCAGAGCTTCAGTTCTTCTGGTTGTGCTTCTGCGGTGATAGTTGTTGTTGGTCGGTCAGTATTATGGAAGCAAATTTCAGGACTCCGAGACCAAGTTTCAGGTACAAAGACTAGATGTAAGGCACCCCGCCTCCGAAAACTTAGGTAGGGTTTCCCATTTTCTCCGATTTCCATTTTGCGCATTCGCGGCAAGAAACTTAAATTAATTTCGATTCGACGGACACCGGAGCCGTCCATTGTTCACTTTACTCTGCTTTGTTTTCCATTTAACTTTGCCATGGCCTCCACTGAAAACCACTGAAAGAATCCCCGCGTGACAGATTACACTTTCTCCATTTGCCAACTTCGGCTAGTCACATTTGTATTTGAATTATACATGTACGAATCATTTTAAAATCATCTTCCGATCCAAGCATTGAAAATTTTTATACAGAGACAAAACATTATTAATCATTCATTTCCAGCTCTAAATAAATAAAAGCCTCCTCTAGTCTGTAGACTATGAGATTATTAAAGCAATTGACTAATCAATCAGAGGGCACATTTAGGTGACAATTTATAAAAATTAATCCTCCCTTATATTCTCAAAATTATAAAATTTGTATTCAGTAACAAAAAAAATATCAAAATCCAAAGTTTTGTATGCTATTTTACTTTGGAATCCTATTTTTTACCTAATCATCCTATTAAACACAAATTATAATTCTAAAGGGTTTTTTTTCTGCACAAAATTTCAATGTGCAAAAATATACATAATTTTAAACAATTATTTTATGTGTCAGTAACACAAAAAACCTACCTATCTACAAACTAATAGTTTTCAAAGAGAGACTTCATATTAATTTATTATCAAATGATATATTTATAAATAAGCCTTTTATTATATCGATAATAGCGAGTCATTTAACTAAAAGGGGGATTTTTGTAGTTATGATTCTATGTTACCAACCCATCCAATTACATATATGTATTTAAAAATACTCAATTACAAATTCTTACATATATTATTATATTATGAGACTCCAATTCCATTGAAGAAATTATAAATAAATTTCAATACCAAATACCCATCTTAGTAAAAGCCCAAGGCTTACAAAAAACAAACCGTAACAAACGATTCTTAACCACTAAAATTATTTTTGACTTTAACACTAGCATTACGAACAAAAGATTTTCATCATAAGGTTAATATTCAACTTGATTTTTAAATAGGTTTGAGTCGGTTTTTTTACGATATTAGTGTACAACTATGTAGGACACTTTCTGAATAATAAGAATTATCAATAAAAACGACTTCGAAATAAAAATGATCTGAATTCGTCTTTGATAATGGCCTACTAGTGTTTTATTAGATATCCTATAAATACAATATGTAGATTAAGATATGTTATTTGATGAATATGCTTTATAATGGATTTTTTTAATTTCAGTTTCAAGACCAGTAAAGGCGTCGGCTATTCGGCGCACTTCGTCGGTAATTGTCTAGTACTGACTTCAATGAAGGTTAAGGGCAAAGGTTTCCAGCATTGTGTCAAATACGAGTTCCAGCCTCGAAAATGGTACATGATTGCTGTGGTTTACATTTACAATCGCTGGACCAAGAGTGAAATCAAATGTCTTGTCAATGGACAATTAGCATCCAGTACAGAGATGGCCTGGTTTGTCTCCACCAATGATGTAAGTATTATATACTCACTTATATAACAAAATATTGATTCCATTCATATTGTAATAAATTAAAAAAGACATGTTGTGTAGATTCAATGGAACAAGTTATCGGTGTTAAATCGATTGAAAAATATTTGCGTCCGTGATTCATTGTTGTGAGCAAGTCTAGTATGCGAAACAATAAATTCAGAACGTTAAATATTATTTTCCCTTCCGAAAATATTCTACAAAACTAGATAAATTTAAAATAGATATTGGAATATTACCAGTACGGCCTCCAATTTGCACCAAAGTCGATTATTTTGCGTAAATGGAAAATAAACGTGGATAATTATGTACCAAAAATACGATTTCAAATCTTCGGTTTGCTGATTTCATTTAAATTAGTTCGGGTTCATTTACTAACCGATATCTGTACACCATAAAGATTTTTTAATTATGTTTGGTAGTTTGTATATAGAAATTCGATGTATTATTAACAAAATAATATTTTTTCATATAAATAATAAATCGCATATATAAGTCATAGTCATATTTATAATACATAAAACCAAATATGGCATATTAATAATCAATATGTACATTAAATGAAAGCCAAACCTATATTTTTGCACCAAAATATTCAATATAATATTACAATAAAAGTACATTAATATTTCGAGTTTAAAAATATTTATTTTTTATGGGTTAATAACCCATCATATTATTTTAATCTGTGTATTTAAGATCTAATCTTTTAAGAACTTCCACAATTGACTTTTTAATATTAATACTTTTTAAAATTTAATGATATAATGAAATGTTAAATCATCTCTCTCAAAATGCCCATTAATTCTGCGATGGTAAAATGTTATGTAATTTTGATAAATTAACCACAAATAATAAAATCCCACATTTAGCTGTCAGTATCCAATATTTACACATTGCATTCAAATTTTCGATCTACGCAATTTTCCGCTCGCATGGGATTACAAAAACGGTAATTGTGTTTATTTAAACGAATATTTGTGACGTTGAAATGGTTGATTTAAAACTCCATATTATGTTGAATCCGCTGCGGCTTTCATGGAATTACGAAACAACTTTTAACTCGCGAGTTATTCCGACAATTTGGTTGAACGCGAAATTTCACTCAAACAAAGCAAATATAATATTCACCATTGTGGATCTTTACATTCATGCACAATCACGAAATAGTTTTCGCACATTACATTCACATTTTTAATATATTATTGTGTGGATGATTTGAATCGACATTGACGAAATGTGATATTAAGGAGTATTGTCAGAAAATGGATATGGATCCTAAACAAATTTACCGGCCATTCTTATTTCCACATGCCCAAACTCTTTTACTCGCCTACTTCTCATAGAACCACCTTCTCATCCTCGTGTCCTCAACAACCACCCCCTTTTATGTCCAATACTCTCCAACCTGTATTAACCGCAATGCGATAACTCTAAAACACTCTTTTGTGACTCCAAATAGAGTGCGATCCTATCAAATCGTATTAACGAAATATAATAACACAATACAATTCCTCATATAAAAAAAACATTCCATTTATTTTTTCGTTTGCCGCAATTTATTTTATAAAACATTCATTCAAATACATACATATTCATATAAAAAAAATAACAAGAAGACTTTCAAATCAAAAACAATACTGTAGATAATTGGATATGTTTTAAATTTTATTTCATTTTGCCAAATTTGATAATATGATTGTATAATAAACCGATTCAATTTGATAAACGCAGGCTTAAAACTGCACATTTTCTATAAATCATAATAAAAAATTATTGAAGAAATCTAAATAAAATGGAAGTACTTTATTGACTTTTCCAATATTTTCGCTTTAAAATTCCCAAAACATGGTATTGGTATGTAAAAAATCTCGTATTTCGTAATTAAAAGGTCTGCAATAAAATTTTTTATTAATTGGAATAATTGGAAATCGAAGTATTTATTATGTTTGTACAGGAAATTACAATCTTCATAAACGTAACAACCGCAAACTACTGTGATTGGTGAAATCGTAACAAATACAATTGTATAAATATTGATATTTGCTCAACAAATATTAAAAAAATAAAGAGTTCTTTAATATCCTGGCATTTGTTCCTACATAAAATTGAAATTTACCGGATAATTTTTACATTTAAATGACATTTATTTTTAAATTTTAATGAACTACCGATTAATATTTAATTTAAATATATTTTTATTGAAAATATGAGCACAGTTATAGAATCATCCGCGGGACTATTTTTTTGTATACATTGAAAAGACCATTCTTCTCAGTTTGCTTCAAATAGTTTCTTTCTCTTGAATAGACTGGCAAATATTATTATCCGACCGCTTCGACTCCCATCTCCCTTTATCAGAATATTGTATCGATAGGTACTATAATACTCTTTGAAATGTATATTATTTTAATTTATTTTTAAGCCATTCGACAAGTGCTACATCGGAGCTACACCAGAACTTGACGAAGAGCGTGTATTCTGTGGTCAGATGAGTGCAATCTATTTATTCTCAGAAGCATTAACAACCCATCAGATTTGCGCAATGCATCGTCTAGGACCAGGATACAAGGTAAACTCGTTATATTTATTATACAATAAAAAATGAAAATAATTGTTTAACTATACAACCGATTTTTTAATACGTCAATCACCAGAAAGCTCCATTTATAATACAAATTAATAAATATATCTCTTATTGAAAAGCTGAACTATTTAAGGCGTTTGTAATACAAAAATGTATGTACAAAAAATATCAACAACGTGTTAATTAATTGTCTGTCGGTGATCTTAACTATTACTAGTTACACAGGTCACCGACTTAATAATCAGTATTTACCTAACAATATAGGAAATCAGAGTAAACCTGCGTAATAGCTCATGTTCTAAGATACGTGACTACAAATACTGTGGTCATGGATTCATATCCCTCTCAAGTCATTTTTTTAATTGACTAGACTGGGAGATCGGAAATAATATTAACAAAATCTCGATCGATCGTCTTGTTCCACGTTTACTCTGATTTCGTGTTCTGTAAAGTAAATACTGAGGCGATTATATAAGTCGGATTTTTTCGGGCAGAGCCGCTCTGTCGGTAACCTATTGAACTAACAATAGTTAATATCACCGACAGATAATGAACCAATACGTTGTTGTGTCTTAAAAAAGCTCCTCGGGGCGTATAAAAATAAATAAACCTTGATGAAAACGATCGTCGTAATAACTGATCAAATCATTTTTTATCAGAGCGGGATTAGAACCCATGATCACAGTATTTGTAAGATTTCATTATTTTCTTCTTTCCTTAAAAACTGTTAGTTAGCACATACATTTTTGTATTACTGATACATGCATGTATATCACACATTGCTTTAATAGAAAAAATAATAATTGATGTTTGCGGAAACTTTATGTTGATTTTTATCCTTTTGAATTTTTTTCCAATGGAAAAAGTCGACCAATTAAAAAGGGGTTTTACTAACTAACAACATATGCCCGAAACCTAACTAATGAAGTAAAAAAATCATGGGTAATATTGATATTTTAACATTCGACAGTCAGTTTAGTATTTTATAGTTTTATTTGCTAATCTAATCGAATAAATATATTCGTTCTGTAAATATGCTGAACAAATATATATTAATACCGAAGCTTTGTTCTGATATTATACTTTATTAATAATAAAATTCAAACCACACTATTCTATTTTAGATCCCAGCTTGTCGCCTCTAACTATATACGATGTTGAAAGTTAACCAGAGTAATATTTTATGAACTCATCTGCGTTGTTGTGTAATAATGTAGTTATTTGGCTCGGTGTCGGAGAGAATAGCTAGCAAGTTGTTCTTTTAGTGCAGTCCAAGTTATGAATTATGATTGTTTTTGTGCTGGTAAAAGTTCGCAGAGTTGAATGCGTCTCTTGCAAACTGCACATTTAATGTTAATACAACCTTGTGTTCTTATTTTGTCGCACCAAAACTAACTTACACTTCACATACCCTAAACTTTTATAAAACATCCAGTAGTTTTGTATTTGAGTTCTATACAAAGGGTTTAATAACTAAATGCCAAATGACAGCACCTCCAATATTAGAAGGCCGAACAAGTTGATGATAAATATCGAGATGGAGGACCAAGCAGATGAGTTTGACAGAGGCAACACTTGTGGCTATTTTGATATTTATTATTTCCAATTATCTGTTATTCTTATATATGCGGAAAGAGTAATTTCATATTCGTCCGAGTGTTTCATATAAAGAGTAAGATTTCGTAACGAATTGTGCTCGTTATGCGAGGCTCCACTGTATTTAATAAGTCGGTCCTTATCCATTCTCTTTCAGAGTGGACATAAGATATTATAACCGAAAGTCACGTCTCATCCCGAATGAAATTCCTTCGATATTCGCCTTCAGCAATCGGTCGACATGATTAAATCTAACAACACAAAACACTCGTCCCCTTCAATTAACTTTGAGTCTAGTCATTTAGGAGTGGAGCTCATCCTTGTGATATTGATTAAAAATTTAGCAGGCTTTTCAAATGTTACGTCAATTATACCGTGTTTATTTAATAATAATGGAGCTTTCTGTGATTATTGACTAATACTAATGATATTGTGTATGCTGATCGGATGTACGCAGAGTCAATTCCGGTTCGACAACGAGTGCAACCTGAACCTACCAGAGAACCACAAGAGGGTGAGCGAGAGCTTAGAGCTAATGAGTGAAGGGGGTGGTGATTGGTCTAGTAATATTAAAGAACCACCCCCGATGCCAGTAGAAGAGTTTTCGACGTTACAAGTGGCTGCAGACAAGCACGTAAGCATGTGTGCTGCTGCTGCCACTCTTGCTATTGCTCTTCCTAATACCCTTCATCCTACTCCCATCATCTGACATTCACCATGTTGGCTTAATAATGTCACTTTAGCCCTTGTTCAACGGCCATATCAAGTATCTACTTCATACTCCCGTCATTGACCCAAAACAAATAGATTTACATAATAAAAGCCCCTACAATTTATAATGTATACTAAAAAGTTGCAGACTCGTTAAGTTTATTTTATATCATGACGCCTTCCCTATTGACAGGAGTCCCTTTATAAGGGGTTGGCCAGGCCACCTTGGCCTTTACGGGAGAATATAGTAGAGATGGTTTCCCAGGCCACCACACAGCAATGAGTACTTAAGATCTAGTTTGCTAAGCTAGATCTACCAAGTGACTCCGGTGCCGTGAATCGAACCCGGGAGTCTTCACTCACGAATCCGTTACACTAACCACTGGGCCACGAGGCGGCTCTTTTAACCTCAATAGAACAGTTTTTTTTGTTAAAAAAATAAATTTAGGGGCTCAATGTATAAAGGGCGGAAAACGAAATACGCCCTGTTTCCGTAAAATGATCTTTGTAAATAAACTCATTTTTTTATATCCTATTTTGGCATTTATCTGTTACCAAAGATATAATATTTTACTCGATTATATCTATACGCCCTTATTCCAACCAGTCCCTTGATTATTTGAATGAAAACTTTGATTAAAATTGAACCACTTAAGCAAGGAGATTAATTCGCTCAGACTAAATTGATTTTATGATGTAAATCGATTTTTATGTAATATAGATGTTTTTCCTTATATTAATACTTGAGGGGCTGAATGTAAAAATGGGGGATAGAGGGATACGCCCTTTTTCCGTAAAAGGACTTTTGGAAATTCTGTATCGATCTGTGTAAAAATCATTCTCATTGACAATTTTAGTATACGCCCTTATTCCACTCATTGCCTTAATCATTGTAACGAAAACACATTTTTTCAAATATAAAAGAAAAAATGCTCGAATTATTTGAAAATTATGTCGACATTCATTTTTTGATGAATTCGGTGGTTTTCATTACTATATTCAGCATATCGATTAATTCCAAATCAAGGTGTGAATTTTAGTGATTGTAAAGGCTTTTCATGAAGGTCAAATGGTTAAATTCGAGATTTATATATATATATATATATATATATATATATATATATATATATATATATATATATATATAAAGTTATAATAAATGTGTTTACTTCGATGTTATGAAATTTTATCCCACAAAAATAAGTGATGCCAACATTGTGAATGATAGACGTTTCTAATGCCCTTGTTTTCTAGATTTTGTTTCTAATTTGCATTGTAATGTTTGTTTAATCCACATGTGTGTGTTTTTGATGATTTTTTTGCACAATTTTTTTATTTTGTTTGTACTATTTGTGTGCTTTTGTTGTTCACGCATGTGTAGAGTCAGTTCAAGTTCGATGTGGAATCAGCTCCAGTTCTTCCAGATAACTTCCGTCGAGTTGATCTCTATGGAGACTTCATATCAGAAGTGGACGATCCTACATCTTCGGTGAGTAATTGATGGATCCTTGGACACTCAATACTCTCTACTACTAACAAGAATTAACTATATCTTCCCTAATCAACAATACAATATGTGAATGCCTCTTTGTTGAATTATCTATCACCAATTAGGGTGGCCGGACGTTTGAGATAGAGACATTTCAGTAAAGTAAACTCAGTAACGGCCTCTTCAACACAGGACAAATCATAAAGCGATATTACAGAACGTGCATTTTAAGAACACGTACAAATCAACACAGCTCCATACTAACAACACCATTCTTATGTCTAATTAGATTACCTGTGTACTTTGCAATCACACACATTATTACTATCATTACCACTATTCATAACATAATTACATACATTGCATCATCATCAGCAGCGCTATTAATAAAATATGTATTTGATTATCATCAGCAGCAGTAATTATTAAATACTACTATTAATTCGATCATTATCATCGATACCAATAAAATGTATATACATATTTGGTTCCATGACAAACGTCATGAAAAATGGGTTATTAACACAAATATATATATCTACAAATTAACAGTTTATACTATTGTCTCTCTTCATACAAGTGTGTATTATAAGTGATGGAGCGATACACAGAAAATAGATAGGTGTAATACTATAATATTCGTCTGACTTTGGCACATCTCTGATCTTCGCCATTGAGAACTAGTTGACGCTTATGTTTCGTTGGTAGAGATACGAAAAACACCACGCCTTATACCATAACGTAATAATTTGGTCAGTTTTTGCACTTAAAATATTAGTGTTTCTTTAGGCTTGCGATTCCTAGGCGTGCGTCGCCGTTAACGTACACCATAAAGACGGTAATAGAGTTGCTTTGCTGTACTTTTGATAGTTTTTTTTGTTAATTATTGTCACGCCCGAGGCTCAGACGAGGCATTAACTAACAAAAAACCGATAATAAGTGTAGCTAAGTAACTCTACTATCGTATTTACGGTGACGTATGCGGGAATCCATTACTTAACTGTAATGTATATTGGTGCTAACAAACTCATATTACGAAGCCTTGAGTTGGTTGGTGAGTTGTATTTGTATGAATACACTAGAGCTTAGTAGTATTAGTGTACACGCATACGCACCGCACGCACACACTACTTGAATACGGCCATTATATCAATAAAAGTGTCATTTAATATTTTCTTCATATGATGTAACGTGCCCGGATCACTAATACATACGCATATTCTAAACCTTATACATAATATACGCGGCCAGTGGCTACCTGCAACACTGTAGTCCCTAAAATCCGACGAATTTAACGATTTCCTCTATTAATTTACACGTTCATTCGCATAATATCTTTATAATATTAATCTTCCGATTTAGATATACCTAACTTGTGTTAAAATTCACCTACTGAATTCTATTAAAATCCCCGACCTTTTCCTACATAAATTAATCTACGTGCTTTCGTTCTGATAATTTGTTTTCCCAAATCGCTTTGAAGTCAATGTACAAACTTCGGACAAATTGATAATAATATCATAAAGTCAAAAAAGGGCATCGAGGGTTTTCGCGGTAATTAATGTAAGGTTATTCAAAAATGCTGTGATTTATAAAGGACCAGGCATATGGCTCCATAAATCACTTAACAAGATTAGGGTGAAACAGGTCCGGATAAACCGATACATTTTTTTCCGACGCTCGGGAACCCAACTTCCTGTTTTCCTCCAGTTTGCACTTAATTAAATGGAAAACCTCCCAGAGGAGGGCCAACGCCACCCCCAACCCCCATTTTAATTCCATTCCACCAACTCTACGATCATCTGCCGAAATCTTCATTTGATTATGAGCGTTTAACTCGAATCGCCCTTCGTATAACAACCGCCGAACTTGCTTCATTTACATTTTTCATATTTATACTCCACTCAATTTTTCAATCTGATCCGCCGTCCATTTGCAATATAAATATAGCGATGCTTTTTAGCCATGAATCATTTATAATTGTGTTTGTATACCGGGAAATCCTCTGATATTAATCTAAATATAATACATTTCTGTACTTTTCAGAATCAAAGTACTTTTTTTAACCATTGATTAAAAGAATTAGTATCGATTGATCCTATTGACTTAATTTGCAAGCTTATTTAATCAAATCTTCAACCGCTCTCCTAAATATCATGATAAAAAAACAATATTTATTACCAGACCTAGTCCAAGTGGGTGTAATGACGATTTCTTTTATAATATAGCTTCATTATTTATTTCAACTCTCTGATATATACACAAAATATTATATGATACACATCTACAGTTATCATACAAAAATTATTATATTCATGGGACAAACTATAAAGTTGAATGCGAATTTCAAAAATATGTTGTAATATTATTATGTTATAAGATTGGTCTATTAATATCCGGGAATTCAGTATGTATAATAAAAATGTAAGCGTGCTTTAAAATATTTTAAACAATTTTTCTGTTGTAATTCCACATTTTTTAGATATAAAAATTGCCTTCACTGTGACAACGATATTTTTCAATTATTTCACTATTATATTTTTTATTTATTAATACCCTGGATCCCCTTAAAATATTGAATTATTATATAAACTGTAGGTATTTATTACATCAAAAAATTATTATACTTCTTCGAGCGTTGAATAGAAATATTTTTCTCGGTAATAGCCCTTTTATATTAAGTTCTTTGTTTTATATTTATTTTGGGATAATTCCTCTCCCGTCTCATTATTGGCCTCTCGTATTGTCTCTCTTCAAAACACTTTTCATTAGTTAATTAACTTAGCCGAAAGCAGTACATCGGTTATTTTATTAGTCAAAATAATATCATACAGGGTTGTTTAAAGGTTTAATATGGCTTCCGAATGTATTGCGTATTTGCGCCCCTGCCTTCGAATCCTGCATCACCGAACTTCCTAATCAAAGTACTAATTTTCTCGTGAAATTCAATTTACGCCTACAACTTTACAATGCGGCCCTGTCTCCTAATTGCGGCGCGCTCCAAATACCGATTCGACACTGCCCTTGCTGAATATATAAAGAACTTTGTTGTGTTGAAAGCCTATTTGAATTTCTAATCTACCACACTGTCTTGGATTAAGGTGAGTAAACCATTAACAGGTATATAAATAGCCCAACTTGTGTTCAGAAATCACTCATCTTAAGTAAAGAGTGGAATCTCGATATACCCTGTTTGGAATACGATATGCTATAGCGTGTGCTATAGAAGGCAGTTTAAAAAGTATTCATTATGAAAAGTCATTTTCCCTTTGATTATTACGGTAAAAACAAGTTCCACTGTGGTACAAAACTGCGAAAACTTTATTTTTAAATTAATTAAATGTATTTCATTGCATATACTATATTAAGTAGTTAAATTTTCACCAAACGCGTACTTAATAGTAAAAATGACAACATTAACCAAATTTATTTTATAAAAGGATCGATTTGCGTTATTTTACCAATGATTATATTAAAATAATATACATACAGGATGAACTAGAATTAACTGAGAATATTTTAGGGGGTGGTTGGGTATCCTAAGAATAATTGAAAAAAATAAATAAATATATATATATATATATATATATATATTGTTCATACCCTTACAATTTAATATGCCAGGGTTTAATTGAGTTTTACTAGAATTTTGATATTTTGAAGATGAATTATCATACATATTTATACGAAAGTCTATTCAAATTATTCAAGAACCATCAACTCAAAGGTGAGTGCTTCAATATTGTATAGTGTGTTTGTTTTGTAAATCTAGGCTTTTATTGTGCTTTTCTCTGTGTTTATATTTGTTTTGAATTATTTTTAAAAACAATTCAGCCGTCTAACATGTTTTGTTTGGATCCCAGGTACTCTACGATGGAAAACTGTCAGCAGCCATAGTGTTCATGTATAATCCAGTAGCGACGGATAGTCAGCTTTGCCTTCAAAGTGCACCCAAAGGAAACATTTCATACTTTGTGCACACCCCACATGCACTCATGCTTCAAGTATGTATTATTCGATTATTTCATTATATAATATTCATTGACTAATTACAATTGTTGTGATTTCAGGATGTGAAAGCTGTAATAACACATTCCATTCACAGTACTCTGAACTCAATAGGTGGAATACAAGTTTTGTTTCCACTCTTCTCTCAACTAGATATGCCTTACGACTGTTCTTCTCCTAGCGAAGCGAAACGCGATCCTATGCTATGGTAACCTAACATAATTTAAGAAATACTTGATCATTTCTAATATTCAATACGTTGTTTTCCAGTTCAAAATTATTAGGCTTCATATGCTCTTTAGTAGAGTCATCGCAGACTGTTCAACAACATATGATCCAATGTAGAGGTTTCTTGGTAATTTCGTTCATGCTTCAAAGATGTTCAAGGGATCATCTCACAGCAGAGCTTCTAAATGGATTCTTACAGCTCACTAAACATTTAGTGACATGCTTAAGTGCCAATTCTGAACTACTTCTCAAACAAGTGAGTCAAATGTGAATTAATATAATTGACAAAATTACCTAACTTAATGAAGACCAATTTGAAATAATATGAAATATAATGTAAATTTTATATATCAGTCATGCATGTTGAATGTTTATTGCTATCATTATGCTGAATCCTATGTATGTGATGTTTTCAATCCAAATGGGATATTTTATGTTTATTTAATTTGGTATATAATTTTGCTGAAAATTACAATGCAGTAAGGATTCATTACTATCAATTCCAAATTGTTTGTTTAATTCAAATCTTATTTTCCTGTATTTTCAATATTGTACTTTTTAATAATTGTTTATATTACCAGGTTTAGTGGCATGTCTTATGGTTAAATGTTGCCAAATTTCTCATAAATCTTGCATGTATCATGTGGATTTAGAGTATTTTAGACTCATTGATGAATATTTCAGGATTTGAACAATCGATTTGGTAAGTCTTAGTTGTGCATGTTTGTAATACTAGTTTTGAAAAGTTACTTTTAGATTTATGTTGTAATTTAATGACTGCGAATAGTAATGTCTTTGTCTGTAAAGTAGATTTTTATTATATTTATCTTATGTTAATGAATTACTCGATCGTCTTTAAATGTTTAAATTTTATTTTGTATGGAAAGTATTATGATTGAAGATATATTTCATTTGTGTTTTCTGTATTTTAACATAGTTTTCATGTACATGTACTATTCATTTTGAATTTTAGCACAACGTAATGCTCATAGAGTTGGTTCTTATAAATTGTATCGGAAATGTAATAGATAAGTTATCGTATAAATGTTAGGTGATACTCAAAGTCTTTAAAAATCACTAAGTTATAGCTGAAATGACTTCATTTTTATTTTTTCCTTTTCTTTGAATGGCAACATTAGCACAACTGTACCATAAAAGACATGCGAACTAAACCTGCGGGCAGTAAGTCTCATTCTGACGGAAAGGTCTTTTCTTTTTCCTTCCTCACTTGGCAGCTGCTGGACCATGTCCTGTTCAACCCGGCTCTGTGGATACACACTCCGGCTGCTGTTCAAGCAAGACTTTATTGCTACCTCGCTACCGACTTCTTGGCTGATACTCAAATATACAGTAATGTAAGGAGAGTCAGCACCGTCCTACAGACAGTTCACACACTCAAGTATTATTACTGGGTTGTGAATCCACGGCCAAAGAGTGGAATCATTCCTAAAGGATTAGGTGGGCTATTTTTTTCATCCATTAATTATATAATTAATAAAACATTAATGTATAATAAATAATATAATAAAATAATTATTTCAGAGGGTCCTAGGCCAGCCCAAAAAGATATATTGACAATCAGAGCTTATATTCTGTTGTTTTTAAAGCAACTTATTATGATAGGAAATGGTGTCAAAGATGATGAGCTTCAAAGTATTCTCAATTATTTAACTACAATTCATGAGGTATACTAAAAAAATAAATTTATCAACACAATATATGCATTAAATTAAAACTATTTATTTTATAGGATGAAAACTTACACGATGTTCTGCAAATGCTCATATCTCTTATGTCGGAACATCCTAGTTCTATGGTCCCTGCCTTTGATGTAAAAGTAAATTTTTATATGTTTTGTTATGATTTTTCGATGCCTATATGTTATTTTTTTTATTTATTTTCACATAGATAAGATTCAATTAAATAAATTATTTTATTTTAGTATGGTGTCCGTACTATTTTTAAACTATTAGCAGCAGATAGTCAATTAATTAGGTTACAAGCTCTTAAATTACTGGGATTCTTCTTAAGTAGGAGTACACATAAGTAAGTTTGTCACAATACTCGCATTCTTATAAATATTTTTAAACATACCATTATTTTTATACAGACGAAAATATGATGTGATGTCACCTCACAACCTGTACACACTATTGGCAGTACGTTTAGGTGCGGCGCCTGAAGGACTGACTTTACCTTGTTATAATGCCCTTTATGAATTATTGACTGAACACGTTGGTCAACAAATATTGTATACCAATCATTCAGAACCTCAAAACCATTACAGACTTGAAAATCCAAGTAAGTTAATTTATACATATACAATGAATTCATAAAATTTTATATGCATTTTTTTTATAGTGATCCTCAAAGTAGTTGCTACTCTCATTAGACAATCTAAACAGAGTGAGCAATTAATGGAAGTGAAAAAATTATTCCTCTCGGATATGACTCTTTTGTGTAATAATAATCGTGAAAACAGGCGAACTGTCTTACAAATGTCAGTTTGGCAAGAATGGCTCATTGCAATGGCATATATTCATCCTAAAAATGCTGAAGAGCAAAAAATATCTGACATGGTCTATTCATTGTTCCGAATGCTCTTACATCATGCCATTAAGTATGAATATGGTGGCTGGCGAGTCTGGGTAGACACTTTGGCCATTGTGCATTCAAAGGTTTGACTCCTATAATAATTTAAATATATGCATCATTTAAATAACATTTTTTTTTTCTATTTCAGGTTTCATATGAAGAATTCAAATTACAATTCGCTCAAATGTATGAACATTATGAGCAACGAAGGTCTGATAATATCACAGATCCGGCAGAAAGGCAACAACGGCCAATCAGTACAATTTCTGGTTGGGATCAACCCACAACCACATCTGGTGTCAGCTCATCAGCCGATACTCGCTGCCCCCAACTATCTGACGGACAAGAAACTTCTGAAGATTCACCTACTGAGTTTCAAAATCCAACACCCAGATGGATCAATCATGGTTCTCAGACAGAAATTGGTAAAGGACTATCTTTGAGAGATGTGCAAAGTGAAGGTTTACAAGACTGTAATTGTTCACGAGCGTCACAACACTTTGAAAAAGATGAGTTCGATGATTGTGGTGATAATAGTGATTTACGGACTAATTTAGAAGATGTTGAATATAGTGTTGTTAACAAGATTCACTCTCCTGAAAATCTATGCAAGCAGGTCGATGAAGATAGTGGTTGTGATAGTGATAAACAATCTGTAGTTAACAGTGACAATATTACTTCAATAGATGTAAGGCCGTGTAATGGAAATATTGATAGTTCGCCAGAAAAAATAGTAAGCGAAGAAAAGGTAGCTGAAATTAGAAAAAATCTTGAAATGCAACTGCTTCATGAACACCAGGACGTAGCGGAAGATATAATCAAAGAAATTTTAGCTAAATCTGAAAAGTTATTAAACGATTGTACTTCAAATACTGAATTGCCAAATGAAAAATCTGTGATTCATGATGCTGATGACATTCTGGACAATTCACCTGACACTTATATCAACACATCTTTGGAAGAAAAAGCTTCACGAGATGCAAGTTTAGATTATATTCCCGTGCGAGATATTGATCACATTTTAGAAACTATTAAAAATGATGAGAAAAATGAAAATTCCGATAATGGTCCTTGCTCTAGTTTGTCAGCTAGTGAAACCGCTAGTCCTAAAAAGGCTACTGATTTTCTAGATACTAATTCAGTTGACAAAGAAGGTGATGTTTCTGAACCTTCAGAAGCTTATTTAACACCTAACGAAGCTGATAGTCCTGAAAAATGTGATAATAAAACTGAAACACAAAATGAAAATGTTCCTGAAAATTTTGCCGTTGCGGTTGTTAACGATATTATCAATAATGCTGTAAAAATTGTGTTTAAAGATTCATTGCAGGAAAATTCAAATAATGAATCTGTAGAAAATCATGTTTTGGAGAATAAAAACTTGAATACTACAGAAGTTTCTCAAATCGCTAGTGATATTGTTTCTGATCTTATTAACAGCGTTTTGAATCCATCAAAATCAGCAGAAACAATAGAAGAAAAACTTGACGATTCTCCCATAAGAGAAGAACGAGTATCAATAATATTACCACCAGTTCATTCTGATGAAGGTGATGTTATTCCATTGGACGGAGACTTGATAGTTGACAGCAAAATCGCATCTTTGATAAAGGCGGATAATAAAGATCGAAACAGCTGTTCTGATGAGCAGGATTTGATTGTGCAGAATGAAAATTCCAAAAACGAGAAAAACATTTCAGATAAATCTGAAGATAATGAGGAAATTGAGCCTCCCATAACAGATATTCCTCCAATATCCACTATTAGTGAAAACATTCTGCTGTCTAACAATGATCACGAAAGTGAATCTTTCAAAGCAGAATGTCTGAGAGATGGAAGCGATAGAGATATTTCTCGAAGAGTTAGTCTTCCCGAAGACAGTGCATCGAGTCAAGAGCATTCTCTATCGGGAGACAGTAGTGCTAAACAAAGCACAAATGGAAGTTCTTCACCACAAAAACGACCACGAAGTGCATCGACAAGTACTCAAGTCGACTCGAATCATTTCGGTAAGTTTTTAGACTATAAAATTTTTCTATAGTTGTATTTGATATAAATAATTAAAATATTTTTATAAATTATAGAAAAAAGACCAAAATGTAACAGACCAATGTTTTCACCTGGACCCACTAGACCTCCGTTTAGGATACCTGAATTCAGGTGGTCATACATTCATCAGCGATTACTCTCAGATGTATTATTCTCCCTAGAAACTGATATTCAAGTAAGTTATAATGCTTAAAAACTCCCTTTGATGGGTTTTTTTTATATTGATAATTTAATCATTGAGTAAAAAGTAAACCGAATATGGGATTTTATTTAGGTCAAAACTATTTCATTCCTCAATATAATTCACAAAATAAATTTTTCAGGTATGGCGAAGTCATTCTACAAAATCAGTCCTAGATTTTGTGAATAGCAGTGAAAATGCAATATTTGTTGTAAACACAGTCCATTTGATATCTCAATTGGCCGATAACCTAATAATCGCCTGTGGTGGTTTATTACCCTTATTAGCTTCTGCGACATCACCAAATGTAAGCATTTTTAACAAGCATCATAGCTATATAAGATGTGTTGATGAAATATACCAATAAAAATTTATTGCAGAACGAACTCGATGTCATTGAGCCAACTCAAGGAATGCCAATTGAAGTTGCTGTGACATTTTTACAACGCTTAGTGAGCATGGCAGATGTGCTTATATTTGCAAGCTCTTTGAATTTTGGTGAACTCGAAGCTGAAAAGAATATGTCAAGTGGTGGGATTTTAAGACAATGCTTGCGATTGGTAAGATTTAACTTTCAACTAGGTTTGTAATGATATGTACAAATCACGTCAAACACAGCTTTAAATTTTACATAATATTACATAGCACTTAGGAAATATAATAAATACATATAAAGTTGTTTATTCAAGTTTTGTCAATAAAGGATTCACAAGTGTGACATAATATTAGTTTGTAACTATAAACTAACTATAAAATAGTGTCCACAGTTAAAATTATGTGCGTAGTATGAATTTATAATACTTACTAGTTGTTTTTTTTTTATTTTGTGAAGTATTATAAAATGAAAATATTAATTTACTAGGAAGATTTTCAAATGTTTTGTATAATTAATGTAAAAATATGCACTCTTCACATATTCATTTTATCATTGGCATTTTTGAATACCTCACATTCATATTGAATATTTAACGAAATTTCATAAATTCAATACCATATATATCGTGACGCCTTCCCTATTGACGGGAGTCCCTTTATAAGGGGTTGGCCAGGCCACCTTGGCCTTTACGGGAGAATATAGTAGAGATGGTTTCCCAGGCCACCACACAGCAATGAGTACTTAAGATCTAGTTTGCTAAGCTAGATCTACCAAGTGACTCCGGTGCCGTGAATCGAACCCGGGAGTCTTCACTCACGAATCCGTTACACTAACCACTGGGCCACAAGGCGGCTCCAAATTCAATACCAAATGCTTACAAACAAAAGATTTATTTTGAAAAATAATGTGAGCTATTCAATATGTAATAAGCTTTGTTGTTGTGACTCAACAAATTTTATGTAGGTTTGCACGTGTGCCGTAAGAAATTGTCTCGAATGCAAGGAGCGTCTTCGAATTGCAATGTCGCACAACGGTACACTGAGAGGAAACTCAGAAAAGGTAATTAATGTCAATTATGAATAAATCATTGCCAATCAATTATATAGTATTCTATTTTTTTTTTTAAATGTTCATATTGTTTTAAATAATATTCAAGGAATTGGCGATTTTCTCATAAGTACAATGTACAAAAATCACATTTTTCCACCATATAAAATAAAAATGCACATTTCAGTATCAAATTATTGCTGTAAAGAAATCAATGCATGTGTACATAAATATTATTAGTTTATAATACCTAGTTGTTCAATTGAGTTATGTTATTTTAGGGTGTTGTTGAAAGCCTCGGCACAACATCGAGCCCTGTAAAAGATCCTGAAAGACTCCTACAAGATATGGATGTGAATAGATTAAGGGCTGTCATATACAGGGACGTTGTGAGTAACATTCTATCATTACAATTATAAATAGAAATAATATCTTTACAAATAAATATACACGTATTTTTCATTTTAGGAAGAAACAAAGCAAGCACAATTTCTTTCTCTGGCGATTGTGTACTTTATTTCTGTTTTGATGGTATCAAAATATAGAGACATTCTAGAACCTCCTCCC
Organism: Agraylea sexmaculata; assembly: GCA_022606485.1. Lineage (NCBI taxonomy): Eukaryota > Metazoa > Arthropoda > Insecta > Trichoptera > Hydroptilidae > Agraylea > Agraylea sexmaculata. Next base: position 151,448 of record JAGTTH010003271.1, read on the forward strand.
CCAGCTGCGGTTCCGTCACCAACTATTTCTAGAAGAGATCATGTTCCTCAACCTCACACTAAACAAGGTAATTTTTAATAAATATTTAATTACTTAAAAATATTGATAAGGGATGTGTGGCAAACTTTCAAAGCATTGAATAATTTTAACACGTAAGTAAATGAACTTTAATAATGAAACGTATAATAATTATTCGTATATTAAATAACTTTTACAAACGCCTTTATTAATTTTCAATGAAACATGGTAAATTAAAAAGGGCTGTCATTATGTGTAAAATAATTAAGGATATTAATGATTGGCATGGGTGTTTTTTTATGCTAATGACAGTGTTTTTATAAAAAATATTTTTTCAATGTGATGAATGCACTTAGCTGCACTCTACCCTTTTTTTATTTTTTACACTATTACATTGTTTTTCTCCAGTGTTAGTTATTAGAATTTTTAATCTTTAATGTATCTGAATACTATACTTCACTTGCCTATTACTCTATACACGTTTTTAAATATTAGTTTAAAGCGCATTCCAAAATTTGATCATGAAAATCAAACACGTTACATATATGATTTTTTTTTACTGTTGTATAAAAAATACAACCTGTCATTATTATGTCATCATTTTGCTAATGTATAATTTCTTTCCCTTTTTTACACGCGGCCGTGATGATTTTCATTAAAATATATCTGGTAAAAAATAAAATATGTATACATCATTCGCTTATGCTGCTAATATTTTAATATGAAACCCACACACATCTGGACTTTTGTGCTGAAAATAGCTGCTAGTTCTAGACCTCTATTCCCTCAATGGTCACATCACGTCTATCCTCAGTTCCTTCCCGGTTCACATCCGAATGCGTCCCAATATACATCCCAACACGGATCACCCGAGACATCTAACGTCAAACATCCGCATCATCACGTACACCGAAGTACTTGCAGTAATACTTCACAACATCATCATTACAAAGTATCGAATCATCACACAAATCACTCAAACTATGCAAATAACATGAATAACAATTCTCAATACCACTCAAGGATGGGAAACTATCACCGAGGGCATCCAGTACATCCAGGTAAAAACTGAAATATGAATGCTCAAGTGTCGAATGAATTGTTGTACAAGCCTGTTTTTATCTGCATTCTCTTGTCCTTATGATTTTTATTTATTTTAAATGAATATCTATGTTTATTTCATGCATAGTATCTTTATTCTGCTGAATGATTATATTTTACTTAATATATAAATCTTGTGCGACTCAATAATTATGTGTTAAAAATGTTTCTAATTCTTAAAAACACTACATTATTTAGTTTATAAGTGAATTTAAAAAATCACTGAAAATATATTTTTTTATTTTTTATACAAACAAAACAATTCTCCCTGTAGTCAGTAAGCACTTAACTAACATAATAACTTAAAAATTATCCCTCTTTGGGGTTTTATATGATGCTGATATATTTAAATTGCAGTGAACTTCTGGGAAGCTTTGCCTTCTTAGTAAATACTTGATTGCTTTATTTCGTTTTCATTAAACTCCCGAATATAATATAATATGCACAATTTGACTATTCAGTTGTTCCTGTTAACTGTAAAAACATTATCTCCATACAGCAATGTCAGCTTGTTGATTTAAAATTTAAGCTTGAAAATGTACACTATTACTTCAAAATGAATTTTCCAATAGCTTTCGTATAAATGTTACAGATTATTAGAGCACTTCTCAAAATCTTTTTAACTTTGGTTCCCAAGCTTTTATATTTTACATGGCACAATCTGTTGTAGAGCCTCTCTGTATATCTTGTAGCTGTCTCCAACAATTGTATTTATCTTTCATCAATATCCTTTAAATTAAAATACTACATTTTATTATTTGCAGGTGTCGATGATGGGGAATATGCTGTGATTGTTGTTGATGAAAATAATTCTTCAGTACTTAACGAACATGAATCATCATCCATCAAGGTAATTATATAAATCATATTCGCAAAAAAGAAAACATTTAAATTTAAAATGATCTTGGTAAAAATTGGTATACACTCATACATCTTCTAAACACCTTCATCATCTACTATACTCATTTTTTTTATTATTCTAACTCAATTTTCAAATACATTATCTTTTTTGTATTTGTATTTATAGCAATGCTTGCTTTTATATGATGATTGCATGTTTTCATATATTTTATATAATTCTGGATATTTTATAAGTTATTTATCTAATGTCTGTCCTGTCTTGCTATCAATGATATGTGCGTTTAATTGTATTTTGGATATATTATATTTATTACAATTATTTAATTTCAAATACTAACTATTTAATTTATCAATACTAATACTACATATTTAAGCATCTTTTCTTCATTATTATACTTTACATATTTTATTTCTTCATCGGTATGAAATTGTTGGTTCATTTTTCTGACACTTTCAAATCATGGCATCAGGGTGGTGTTGAATCTTACATATTATGTTTTTATTATGATTTGTTCCAATTTATTTTTTGCGTACATTATATTAGACGGAAGAAAAGGATAAACAAATCAAGACTGTGGCGACTCCAAAGAAGGATACAACTACAGAACAACCCTTGTTTCAGTCTACGTTGAATGTGAAAGCAAATACCGTAGCCAAGGTTAGTCAATCTTCAATGACAATGAAAAAAAACTGTGAAATCATTAACAAAATGCTAAATATATTTATCTAGCTTTAACTCAACACAAAGCTCATTGAATCTCACGAAAAATATTTTATTGCTCTATTAATGGTTTATTTTTTTATGATAATTTTCTTCTCTTCCATTACAAAACAATTATTAAATGCCACAACTTTATTTGAAAAACATCAAAAATACATTACATCACATCTGTTACAGCAAAAAGTTCTAATAAATAAAATGATTCCGGTATATTTGCAAAAAAATATATCAGTCTCTCCAAGTTATTGAAATGAATAAGATTTTATATCTAGTTTGAATATAAGTTTAGAATGAGCAAATCATTGCATGAACTAGCACAGCTTAGGGAACATTTACAACGTTTTTGCATTCAATGATATAAATGAAAACTTTTTCTTAGCCCGCAGCAAGCTCTAATCAGACGCAACGCACTTTAAAATTTTTAACATTGGTTTGTATTTATAAATCAATCGTTTTTTGAGAGTGAATATTTATTTTATTGATGTATATTTGAAACATAGAACCGCTGCTCAATCATATTTATTCTTAATACAGTACAGCAGCTTTTGCAATATTTATAATATAGATTTTGTAAAACATCACTTATATTAATATGTATATCACAGGCATTGCATGTATTAAAACAGTTGTATCACATTTTAGAACACTCAACACATAAACATATTATATTCACTATACAATAAAATATTTTTGTTTACACATAAAACACACACATTATTAATACCACAGAGTGTATAGAGTTTATTTACCCACTGTTTTAAATGTTTGGTTTAGTTGGGTTACTTAGTTTGATATTGTTTTTTGAGATTCCTGAAAAAGTGAAATATGTAAAATTTTAAATGTGTACTTGTGCACTTCAATACTCCCATTAGTGTACAAATAACATGAATTATAAAAGTACAATATTTAATTTATTTACTTGTTCCCATATTCAGAGTGTTGATTCAATAGAAGATATTGCTTCAGTTAATCTGAATTCAACTGAAACTACAAATAATGATATGGAAACCTCAAGCGAAATTATGATGGATGATAACAAGCAAGCTGTAAGTAATGACGAGTCGTGGACTGATGTCAATTTGAATGAAGATAATGATCTCGGTGCAGATCATTTAAGAGGACTTCCTCACACTATAAGAGATCAAGAAGGAAATATTCATGAAGGTATAAATTTTTGCAGATTTGAGAGATTATATATTATTAATGAATTATTTTTTTCACAGATATTGATAAAGGTCACTCTCTTCATCCTGATATTCCTCAGCCGCCTCCTCCACATGCTCCAACAATGCGTGGCAGGTCAACGTCACATCCTCAAACCAGCTCTCATTCTCATCATGCACTCCCGTCTTTGATGGGTCCATCTAATGTTTCTCACAGAGAATCAAATCTCACACAGAAGCTCGAAACTGCTTTGGGTCCTGTTTGTCCACTACTCAGAGAAATCATGGTTGATTTTGCACCATTCCTGTCGAAGACATTGGTCGGAAGTCACGGACAAGAACTTCTAATGGAGGGTAAAGGTTGGCTTTCGATCGATGCATGCTTCATTTTGAAAATTTATCGAAAGATCTTAAACATTTAGTTGCAAATTAAATATAAATCAATTATTTTATTTAAATTCATATTAATCATACATTTGTAGGTTTGACTACTTTCAAAAATAGCACATCTGTCGTGGAGTTAGTCATGTTATTGTGCTCCCAAGAATGGCAGAATTCTCTACAAAAACATGCCGGACTAGCCTTTATCGAATTGATAAATGAAGGACGACTTCTTTCTCATGCAATGAAGGATCATATTGTCAGGGTGGCAAATGAGGCCGAGTTTATTCTTAACAGAATGCGTGCCGACGATGTACTTAAACATGCAGATTTTGAGGTTAGCATTTCTACAAATTTGTTTTTAAGAAAGATAAGTAAATCTGTTTTTGAAATAATTACTTAGTCACAATGTGCTTCAACTCTGCTGGAAAGAGCCGAAGAAGAAAGAATGTGCGATCATTTAATAACAGCAGCCAGAAGACGAGATGGCGTTATCGCTTGTCGATTACTAGAAAAAGTAAGACACATTATGTCCAATAAACACGGAGCTTGGGGATCTAGAGAAGCCATAGAAAAGAAGTAAGTTTCTATTGATATTTGTAAAAAATAAACTTTTATAATTGATTTTCTTTTATGTTCTATAGACCTTCATTTTGGAAATTAGACTTGTGGGAAGACGATGCTCGCAGAAGAAGAAGATTAGTTCATAATCCGCGAGGTTCATCTCATCCTGAAGCCACTCTGCATCAATTGACTGAACAGGGCACTCCTCAGGATGCCATCTCACAAGTAAGTTAAAAATCACATTCATAAGTTTCAAGTATATAAATGTATTAATTCATTTATAAATATAGGCTCGTGAAGAATTTCACACCCATCTTGCTAATTCATCGAGGGGCAGTCAGGTGGGTACAACTGGCGAGCTCATGGATGACGCTGAACTCTTGACAGATGACAGAGAACTTGATTTAGACCTGACAGGTATATTAACTATTATCAAATTAATTTTACTTTATTAAAATTTAAAAAATGTATCAGGTCCAGTGAACATCAGCAGCAAAGCCAAACTTATCGCTCCTGGACTCGTGGCTCCGGGAACAGTATCCATCACTTCAACGGAGCTGTACTTCGAAGTTGACGAGGAGGAACCGGAATTCAGAAAAATTGATCAAGAGGTTAGTGTATTTTGTTTTACTAGCTTCTGTTTGACTAAAATTGTTGATAGTATTCGAGCAACAGGTCAATGTGGTCAAACATGGTGGTTATAATATTAATTAGCAGTGTAGTGATAGTGTATTATTGTATTTTATATAGATAGTGTTTGTTGAGGGAGGCGCAGCCCTACGGGGGGCTATTGTACCGCTGTCAAGCAGTGTTGTGAGCCCCGCCACAGGGGGTTACTCCTAACTCCTTCACAGCCTCTCTAGAAATATAATTCAAAAATATATTTTCTTATGAACGCCGGAACGTGTACTACCGATACCACCGATATATTAGCAGGCCATACAACTGGATGTATAAATATTAAAACGGCGGACCAATTAGACGAGTCTGAGTGACACAACACTAATATCAGTTCGTGTGAATTATCGATGTTTAAATACTGTTTTTATACAACGTGTTAATTAATTGTCTGTCGGTGATCTTAACTATTACTAGTTACACAGGTCACCGACTTAATAATCAGTATTTACCTTACAGTACAGGAAATCTGAGTAAACCTGGATCAAGACAGTCTATCGGGATTTTATTAATATTATTTCCGATCTCCCAGTCGTAATAACCGATCAAATCAATTTATTAATTTTTTTACTTGAGCGGGATTTGATTAAAGTGTTGCCTCAGTCAGACTCGTCTGCTTGGTCCGCCATCTTGATATTTATACATCCAGTTGAATGGCCTGCTAATAAATCGGTGGTATTGATACTACAAACATCACATCCCGTTTTAACGTACTTTATTTTATCCTATTCGAATTTAATTTTAAATAAAGTTTAATTTGAAGTAAAAAAAAATAAGGGTTTATGGATTGCACAATATTTGCATCTATTTCTTTAGTTTTAATATTTTTCTGTGCAATTTTATTAAGTGTTATTCATCAAACATCATGAAAGTGGAACGATTTATGACTACGACTAGGGGACATTACTTAGAATTAAAAAGTTACATAGCGATTTATCCATGGTTTAGATTTTATACTAATTTATTAGGAAGAAACAGCTTTCATTAGAACCGAACCGATCAATGAACTTTTATCTATAGAACCGGCATGCATTTATTCCGGCATACTTTAGAATACATGTCCATAAACCCTATATATACACTCACACATGTGTACGCAGGCACTTAATTTGAATTAGTTATGCGGCGAGCCGTTAGAAGCAGCGCCCCTGGCGGCTAACCGACGAACACCGATTCGTGCAGTTTCTATAGAATCGGCATCTCTATACATATAAACTCATTGATCTAGATCTATTGAGGTAACAAAATACTCCATTAAAATAATACAACCTCAATAAAGCGCTATTCACAAGTGTTATATTAAATTCAGCGTATATTCAGGTAGCGAAGGTGTTAAGAGAGATAGTATAGTATAATGGCAGCATAAGGCACACACGACGTCTCTGTGAACATTTTATTGTGCGATCGACTTTTTTCATTCACCGTGGCTTGTTTTTTTGCGGTCGGGGATTTTTATTTCACTTACTCAAATATTTGTTTGTCCTGGCGATCAATATCCAATTCGAATGATACTTAACGGTCGTGATTAATGGAGCGCCGCATATTTAGGATACTCGCCTCATCATTTATATTCACTTTGACCCTTTTAGAATAACGGAGTATCTTTTCATTTTTACCACTGTTATATAAGTAATCGCTCTTTTATCAATATCCAATTTCAAATTGGACGATTTCCTGCCGAATCCTAATTAATTCTCACTTTGGATTTGGTTTTTTATATGAACACTTTTTTGCAAAATTTCAATCATAATTCACCTGACCCACGATCGATACAAAAAGTGGCATATATATAT
>JAGTTH010003273.1:0-77805 GCA_022606485.1 Agraylea sexmaculata
TGGAACATTTTCAATGTAAAACAATCGTATTCATGTGAGAGAAGAAGTATGTATACAGAACACGTGCCCACATAGAATTGTAAATGGTCGGTTTGATTTCAATTTGAATTTCAATGCCAGATAAACATGGACGTAAAATATAAAAAGGACTCACCTCCTACTATAACCTTGTCATGGGTCTTGGAAGTATCTGAAAAAAATAATTCATGTGTAGAGAAGAATGTCAGACAATTAAATTATATCAATCAAATGCAATGATATATAAAAAAAAAATATTTGCTTCAGCCGCAGTCCAGCCAAAATAACTATTAATAATTTGAATCAAAATAAGAAGTTTAGTTCTGATACCACCGATATAACAGGTCATACATCTGGTTGTATAAATGTCAAGATGGCGGACCAAGGAGACGAGTCTGCATGAGACAATGTGCATCTGTCATCGAAAAATGCATGTCAAGTAAAAAGTCAGACAAAAATTATATCAATCAAGTGCAATGAAAGATATGAAAATAATAATTGAAGACCATGGTGGAAAAATAATGATGTCCAATTTTTTTTCTTTTTAATAGTAATGTTGTTGTTAGTTGTTGTTTTTCCACCAAGGTCTTTAATTACATGAGAGCCTCGATAATTCTATTTTTTAGAAATAAAACAATTTGTGGATGAGTGGATGATAAATATTAAGATAGCGGACCAGACAGATAAGTTTGATAGAGGCTTGGTCCGCCATCTTGATATTTATACATCCAGATGTCTGAAATTCTTATCGTCAGTAACGGCTGGGTCAATTTCTAGTATTAATACGAAAAAAAATATGTTTCATTATCATATAATAAACAAAACAAAAAAAAATGTAATATATGCGAATATAATCCCATGATTCTTAATTGATTTTTTTTTACAATAATTGCTATAATTTAAGATGACTTGACAAAATATGATATAACATCAGTTGGGATGAACAAACAAGCCTGTATTGTACTGATAATAATAATAGAAGGGTGCTTTTGGAATAGTTCAAATATTTAAATAAGGCCTGTAAGTCGACGTGTCGCGGATTTACAAGGATTAGCAGTTGAGAAATTAAAAAAAAATAGATTAGCATTGTAAAATCCTCTTATACCTATAATAAAATTGATTATATTTTTTAAATAGTAAAATAGCAAGTTGGAATATTTATATTAAATAAATCAATTATTTAATTTGGTAACACCAGTAATAATTGAAAACGGTTTTTGCACTTTCGCCCTCTAGGTCTGCGTATTAAATTGCACTCTATGCGGAAACAGAATGTATTTAAATATTTGTGTGACCTTGGCACATCACTGAGTGTGAACGATTATGCATATCTCAAGTTTGGAAATTGATATTTATTTAGACGTAGTCAGTATAATAATGTGCGTGTGGTGTATATGCGTGTACACCTACACCACCAAGCTCTATTCGTATACGCACCAATACTGTCAGCTCTAGCACGACTCTCTAACACATTATCATTACACTATTACATTGAAGTAGAGTATTTATTAATTGATTTTTTTAAAATTAGAAATGTTAAATTTTCAATTTTAAAATAATTTAATACTGTTTAATACCGTTTAGACTTTAGATATGTATTAATTGTATGAATAAATATTTTTCCATGCGGCAACACTGATGGTTGAGGGAACTGTACATATAACATACACACACGTTCAACAATCTATAAATTAAGTTTTATATTAACATTTTTTTTTCATTTGTGAAAAACGTATTTTTAGATTGCACTGTATAAAAATATATTAATATACTTCATGTGTCAACGGTTTGAAGTTTATGTATAAAATGTTATCAATATTATCAATGAGAATACATTTTCACTGATGACTCTTTATTTTCGCAAATTTATCTTATTTGGCACATCACTAGTCAGACTGTTTACGATATTAACAACCAAAAACGATTGTCACATTATAAACACATTTTTAAAAGATATGTGTTGTTATGATTGAAGATATTTGCTGGATAGATTTTTATTGAGCCGGCAGATGCAATGTGTGTAATAAAATGTCGATTTATAAGGACTTGTAATAATTGTAATGAAAAGAATCACGCCTATTTTAGGGGCAATTGTCCAGCTTGTAATAAATTGACTGTCAGCAATGACTATTGTTGATTGTATAGAGGCGACAGGAAGTCTCTTCATTCTTTTCACTTCCCAGAAAATGTTTTGAGGATAGCGCAGAAAGGTCCCGATTTCAATATGGCGGGATAAAGTTCCATGAATCAGTAATCATTCCAAAAGTAGTAATCACAAGTTCATTCATACCTGGAGTGGATTCTAAGACTAAGGTCTTTTGTCAATTATCAATGATTTTAGGCATTGTTATTTTGAAGAGGATCAATTCATTCATTGATACAAAACTATGAATGGGTTTAGGCAACTAAAGTACAGTTAGTTGGCAAAAAAATATTTTATTTATTATATTGTTGTTATTATGCTGCAGTAACACTAGAGCATTACAGGAGATCCCAAGTCCTATTAGTTATAATACAGCTTTTGACATGCCTTACTAATTAGATAATTATAATAAGTAATCTCCTTTGAATAGGCTACAATAACTTTTAATAAATTTGTGCACCTGTGTGAACTCTTTTCCACCAATTCTGCCACGTATAGGGCTTGTTTAGGAGAGATCTTATATATAATAGTAACATATAAATGATTGCTTCCTACACCTTTTTTATTTTATAAATATTCTATATGCTATATGCAAAAAAAGCTCTTATGGGAGTTTATATACAAATATGAAAATAAATTAATTAATTTGGTTGTACGTGTAGGGCCGGGTTAACACCAGTTTATAACTGAAACCGGTTTATGCATATATAATAAAAAAGATACAAGTAAAATCAACATTCAACTTAGATTCAAATTGAAATTGCGCGAAAAAAACCGAGTGATGCAGTAAAACTATTGAATTACAAAAAACAAGTAATAAAGGTACAAATTTTATTGTTGATTTAATATAGCTTACAGCAAATGTCACTCTTGAGACATGATCAGTGGCAAGATAACAGTCGTGATTGTTCATGTGTTTAAAAATTTACATTTTGCTCTACAAATATAATAAATAGCTAGTAGAAGCTAATCAGTTTCTCATTCTTATTTTTAATCTTCCCATATGTGTTTTATACACCCTATAAAATTTTCTGTATTATTGTTATTAAGTTATTTTTATCATTAATTAACGGATTGTTTTTTGGAATTAATCATACTATATATTTAAAAAATTTAATAATAATAATTTCAACGCACTTGTCCCTTAAATAAATTACTTTAGGGATGACGAATCATCACGATATATAAAAATTGCATAATTTCTTTAGAGTATTGCAACTACAGTAAAGCTATTTTATTATTGTCAAATACATTTCAAGTGGTTGGGGATGCTTCAGTTGTGATATTTGCTGGATGATGACTTCGTTGACAATATTATGAGGGGAATATGTCAACCGAGGGCAATTCCATACAATAAAAGCCTTTTTACAGAACATCCATATTGCATTTTTATGCTAAGATTAGATATATAAGACGCAGGGGTTCCAAGGACTTAAATGTTCTTTTAAGAGTCCTCTGGAACGTTTATATACATTTATACAGGACATGTGTTACAGAAAAATATAATAAATAGAAAAATTAATTGCTATATCGAAGTCATATTTTGATTTTGAGTGATATGTTTTTTTATTACCTTACTTTATTGTAAATATATTCCACACATGAAATATAATGGGCAATAGCGTATTGCACTTATAAAGGGACAGTCTTTTTCCTGTCAAATTTTTAACACTCGAACCGGTTGGGGTTTGTCAAAAGACCCTTGAGAAGTATATATAATAAATATGATTCTCTTCAGAACGAAGGGACATTTAATAAATGTTTTGATTGCATCAATGAAGAGTCTAACCGCATATATTATAGGGGCTCGCCACAATCGAAATGAATCATGAAAAAGATAAGGATATGGCTTTTGGTTGCAGTAATTACAATATATTGTTATTAATATTAAGTATGCAACCTTATCGGGTCAGCTTTTATGAGGTCTCTCGTCCATTTCCCATAAACTTGGGTAAGCCGACACCGTGTCATATTTTAGCTTATCACAGCAGAAATGTCATGTTAATAATCCATAAACGAAGCCGTCTAAACACCCCAAAGAGTATAGTGCAATCGACCATGGCTAGTCAAGTTAAATCTTTTGGAAATGATTGACGGAAGAAGGAAGTTTGGACATATGATATTTATGAAATATTAGGTATACAAAGAAATAAGGCTTCTGTGGTTAATTATACGTCATGAAATTTGCCAAAATGTGATTTATGTATTCGGCAGAAGATACGTGACTGGCATCAAAGTCGTGAGCCACGGCCAGTTTTTAAAAAATAATATAATATTTTTGGTGAATTATTTATTATAAATAAAAAAAATATATATACACATATGTCTGAATAGCTTTATATTTAGGTGCATAAAAATACCGTTAATCGGTTAAGATCGATGCTAAAATTTAAACACTTTGATACATCGCTTGGGTCGTAAAATAGTGAGAGTGCTCTTCGAAGGCGGTGTTAAAAAAACGGGTACACAAGCAAACCGAGTCATTACGAAATACATTCAGATATGTTTTTGATTTTTGCCAAGTCAACAAGCAACTATAAGCGTATATAACCGGTTCGAGAACCCGGGTGTACGACTGAAAAATGCCGAGACTGTCGTTTATTTAGAAGGCGGAATTCGAATCAATTAAGACGGACAACGGAGACTTGCAGCAAAAAAGAGTGTGGAAGAAAGTACGAGTTAAACTTGAATGGGAGGCATTTGCAATTAAAACTAAGCAACATTAAGAAAATAATTATAACTTAATTAGTTTGAGCGATAAGAATATAGTTTATACAGTGCAATCTAAAGATATGTTTTTCACAAACTAAAAAAACTGCATTTATCATAATAAAATATTAATTCCGATATATGAATATTTGAAATTGAAAAAAATCTGCATTCCTACAAATATTTTTTTTAATATGGAGTGTAAAATATCATCATTTGATGGGATTTTTAAAAGGTTTTCGAAAATCGATGTGAACTGGATTTTTTTTGAAATATTTTGTTAACGAAAAAATTTGTTTCGAAACAGTATTTAAATTATTAGGCGCGTGGCTACAAATACTGTGGTCATGGGTTCAAATCCTGCTCAAATAACAAAATTCATTGGTTATTACAACAGGGAGATCGGGAATGATAGTAATAAAATCTCGATTTATCGTCTTCATCAAGGTTTGCTCTAATATACCTGGATTGAAAAGTATATATTGAGGTGCTTATTAAGTCGGTGACATGTGTAACTGGTAATAGTTGAGATTACCGACAAAAAAGCTCGTCATAAATAAATAAATTTAAGAAGAGGATGGTTTTATGGATAAAAATCAAGTGATTTTCAGTACATTTAAGAAGAAAAAAATATTATTAATACAATAAAAGATATAAAAGCCACTAATGACTACATATGCATCTGAGTGTCAATCAAAAGGTATTCAAGTTGTCAAAGGACGACTTTGAGAACAAATTACACCCGTATATAAAATTAGCCTTCCTCTCTTTTTAAACGAACTCTCGATCATATAAAATTAATTTTTCGAGTAGGGATTTTTTTGTTAATTAATCCCGATTAAATAACATCTGCTGGGCGGCAAAGACATAAAGTCACGGTTGATACAATCTAAATAGTGACTATCGATGACTGGGCGACGAGCTTTCATCGATACAACTGAATGACAAATAAAAAGATACTATCTAAATACCAACTACACAGGATTAATTAACAGGATAACAGGGAACTATGCCTTCAAATAATTAACGAGGAATTTATGAGCAGCCAAACAACCCCATAGGCTATGTCAAAACAAAACATTTGTATCGCCTCATCAAATGCAACTCATTAACATTGCCAAGTATTCTAAGGATTACTCGTAGTTTAATCAAAGGAAGTTAAATAAACCATTGAATAATTATTCAAATTCGTAATTCTTATATTTTTTATTTTACGCCCTGAGGAGCTTTTTTAGATGGTTTTTAGACACAACAACGTGTTAATTAATTGTCTGTCGGTGATCTTAACTATTACTAGTTACACAATTCACCGACTAAATTATCAGTATTCACCTTACAATACAGGAAATCATAGTAAACCTGGATTAAGACGATCGATCGGGATATTATTAATATATGATTATGATTCCCGATCTCCCAGTCGTAATAATCGATCAAATCAATTTAAAAAACAATTGACTTCAGCCCATGACCATAGTTTTTGTAGCCACGCGTCTTATCCTCTGAGAAATTAAACTGGTTTTATAAAATATAAATAAAAATGTAGAAATTACTCAATTAAATTAGTCTATATTTAATTTCTATAATCTATATCTCTAGTTTGAAGAATAAATAAAAAAAACCAGGCAAAGCTTCTTATTGGTCGAAATCAACACAACAGTGTAAAAGTGTTTCGTTCAATAATTTTTCGCGCCAAATTTTGCATAACATATCAATCACAACACTTATGATTATTATTATACAATAAAAATAATTGAATGGGACATCTTAAACTAAAAATAATTATTTAAAAACTGAAAAATCTCCCTCCAAACGATATCCTCGTTCGTTTTTTTCCGGTTCGAAAATACATTTTAGCGGATTAGTTTCCACGGCGAAGGGCGTAAATAAGAATTAACGTTAATGCGAGATTTGAAAATTAACAATCCTCTGAGTGAATCTGTAAATAACAAAACCTCAAATTATTCGTGTCGGCACAGATGTTGTTGTTTCTTTATGGAAATTGTCGAAAACACGACATGCATACTAATAAATTCAACCCTTAGCCGAGGGGCTGATGTTATAATTACAAAAGACAAAACAATTTATATGTTAACTAAATGGGCACTGCTTTATAGCTTGTATTTTGTGGATTTATAAAGGAACATATGACTGACATCGATAATGCGTTCATATTTAAATTTCATTTGTCAACAAAATCAAGGAGAAGAGACGTTGAAAGGGAGAAAAAGGGGATGTTGTTGGGGGAGATATCAGGATTCTGGAAGTTGGTTAGGGTTCGCAAGAAGTAATGGGTTTTGGAATATATTATTCATTAAATTCCCGCCTCCTGTGATAAACGATAAATGTGCATCAAATTAAACAAGGCATACTACTCTTTGTTACTTATGTTTGTAGAGAAAATATCAAACTTTGGACTTGTTCAGACGCTAGTTAACATACCAACAAGCCGTGATTGATTTTGTATAACAAAATTATCATATAATATTAGTTATGTTACGACATTCCAATCACAGCTGTTTCAGGCTTTTGACTAAATACTAGAATAAATAGTGTGCCGCACTCCACTATGCCAAACTTGATTGATAATAATAATCTTTCGTGGTCTGGAAAAAATATATACAGATAAATATAATAAAATACAGCTTTGGAATTGCTCAGAACATTATTCGTAATCAGTGGACGCGCTTTTTTAACATTCACCGCAAGATTTGATTGCTTATAAAAAATAAACAAATATCAATAAAAAAAATAAAATTTATTAATAATGTAGCCAGATAGTTACTTATTGAGTTAATCATAATTTTAAAATGGGTTATTGATTTATTTATTTGCATATCATTAAACACTCATTAAGAGATTTTTTTATAGACAAGACAAATATAATAAAAAAGGTTTAAAACAAAAAAGAAAAGTCTATAAAGAAATAAATTATATAAAAATGTATGTATATAATAAAATTTAGATAAATATATAATGAAGTATAAGTATAAGATCGCTCTTAAACCGTGTAGGTGACAGAATTGGTGGAAAAGACTTCACCCAAATGCGCAAATTCGATGCCAAGTCGGTGTAGCCTATTCAAAGGAGAATAAAAGAGTTATTTGGATGAGTAATATTGTGGATAGAATGTTAAATTTAAGAAGATTAAAACAATATATTTTTACAGCCTTTTTTCTAAATGTTTTTAATAGTAAATAAACAATTATTTTTTGAAGGAAAATTTATTACCACGACTTGAGTATTGAATATGATTCAATTTCTATATAATTTAGATAACGACCATCAGCTAGTTTGCATTAAAAATTCAATATCCAAGGTCCTTGAAAAAAAAGTTTATCGTCTATAATTTACATATTAATAATAACTCGTTTCGAGTATCGTATTTAAATTTGTATTTGATTGCACAAAATGGATATTTTCATATTAGGTTACACTATTGACTGTTTTGTATGGAAAATAAAAATGCAAAGTCACACCGAAGGCGATAAGATAAGATCTGCGTTGAAGGGACGAACGGATAAAACTTGCAAGGTAAGTTTATTACTGAATTGCTTTAATGGACCAAATACACCTGCAACATGCGAGTGAATGTAAATAAAATATACATAAATAGATAGCTATATAAACTGGTTTCTTAATCAGAAATGCTGACTGATGTGATGATGAACCTTGAATAAGGCAAATGAGCAACCCGTGAAAGAAGTCGTTAAAATGTAGTTATAAAATTTAATTCGCTTAGTCGAAGAATTACACATTTTTATTGTTAAAATATATTATGATAAATATGTATTAAGAATAGATTAATTAATGAACTAAATAGACCATTGGGCATAGACCTCACTACGCGAATGATTGAGGGTCTGGGTGGAATAAGGGCGTACAACCAAAATAGTTAATAGGATTTTGAACATTTTGTCTTTGGTACATAAGAGTTTTTTTACACAAATCGATAAAGAATTTTATGTTATTTATACGGAAAAGAAGCGTTTCCCATTATCCGCCCTTATGGAATTATATTCTTCTAGAAACTAATATATTTTATTGCATTTTTCAGAAGTATTGTCTTCCTAAATGTGCTTGGTGTGATGTCAATGCCCATTGTAGAATCCGTGGATTGTGGGTTATGATTTGTATTATTTTGATGATTTTAATAATGTGAAAATCATATAGGAGTTTTCATCAAACATAGGTTTGCAATATTTTATCAAATACCCTTGTTTAATGGATTTAATTCTTGAAGGGTGAAATTGAAATGAAAAAGGTTTAATTTTAAGTGAAACCCCCCCCCCTGCATATCAAAAAAATATTTAATATGTAAATTAAAACGGATACAATCGAATACGAATTCAATGTTAAAATGCTGATTGGTCAAAAAAGCAATTTTGATTTCGATATAAAAACAATATAATAAGCAAGAGAATCAAATGTTTCCATTTTATGCACGAGTAAAATCATTGGGATGATTATCAGTTATTGATACACTAATTCATATTCACACGATATTATCTGAAGTGAACAAGTGTCAATATTTAACTATCGAAATCCGGTTATGTGGGTTACTATTTGAATTATATAAAAGAAGTTTCATTATCATAACAATGGGGCACCCCTTTTAAAATGAATTATCGGTAACCTGTCTATTGACGAGAAGACACCTGTTTTTATGGATGACTGGACAAGCTTGCTCTATATACATACATATATACACTTTTTTTAACGAAATTATAACATTTATGGACATACAACAAGTGTCCACCAATCTATCGATATGAGCATGAAATTTTGATATTCAAAAAATTGTATAACAAAACCGCACAAAATCATGGATACTGTATCGTGCGGTTTGAATAAAATAAAAGTACCTTGACTGTAAGAATAATATATTCCAAAACACACACATGTATTTTAATATTTCACAGGTCTATTTCTAGTGTCCACATTCTCAAGTACCTAAAAGTGTTTCGAGCATAATATCACGAATATTCAATGTCTGGGTTACTGACCTGTTACGCATTTCGCTGACAATTCAGTGTGAAGAAAAATGTGAAATGTCTGAAGACATCATCGTTAGAAAAAATATTTACGATGTGCCGAAACTAGACTGAGTGTTTTGGCGAAAGCTGATTTACAGCACGATATACTCCAGATAATTTCTTATGTAAATATATATGAAAATAGAAATGCTTATTATATAACTCAACACTTTTTAGGGTGAAATAATTTTAACAGTTAAATACGCAGTTTTCATCTTGATTGTAACTAAAGTTGTATCTTATTATAATAAAAGCTAATGTGGCATATTAATGATTAATATACAAATTAAATGAAAGTCAAACCTAAACATTTGCATCAAAATATTCAATAATATATTAGAACAAAAAAAAAACTAATACTTTTTTATTCTCTAATTGTAAACTGTCAGTTTGTAAATACGTTTTTTTTCTTATTGACCCATTGAATTATAAATCATTAAATTATATAAAAAATAATAGTAATCGTGAAAAATATTTTATGACCGACTTTTAATAAATAACCCATTTTTTGTATTTAGCCCAAGATATTTTTTTCCTCTACTTATAAACTGTTTATTTGAAAATAGGTTTCTATGTTAATAAACCAAACATTTCAGGATTTTGACGAACAAAAAAATATTCGGTTTTGCAGCTAATTTATTTTACAATGTCAATTACCAATAACTTTAAAGACTATAAAATATACAAAGTCTTGTGTATTATATTTGTCGAATTTTAGACACAGGTATAGTCGGACCAACTTACTGCAAACGGCTGCGATTGGTGATAAACATATTATACTTGTGACCAATCTGATGTTTGATAATTGATATACAAAAAAAAGAAACAAAGAGATCGATACTTCAACCTAACCTATCCTAATATTGTATAAGACGAATTAAATAATATACTAACTAATAAAGTTATATATTTTTAACTTGTTGTTTTGTATAGAAGCCATAATATTTATTTCCTGGTATGGAATTCTTTCACATAATTCGCATAAGTCGCTTTTTTTATTAAAAAAACATTAATAGAGTGGAATAATTACGACATAAAACTCAAGATCGAAAATAATAATTAACATATTTTAGCTCATCAGTGACTATCATCATCAGTGACGGATGTGAGGACGAAGAGGTGGTCTTCTTGTATTTTTGGAAGTCAAAAAAAAAACCAAAATATCGTCCACAAGACATGCTTATATTAATAACCGGACATGTTTTGTTCCGGAGACAAATCATAACTGAGACTAAATAAATACACAAGGCCACAAAGTCATTTGAAAGTGGACAAAATTTAATATTAATTATTCAACTTCTATCTATTGAGCTGATAACTCTAGAGTTAGGTAGCTTATTAATTGAAGAAACGGGTCCTTAATGGGTAAATTTTTATTTTATTATATCCTGAGTGTATTTAGCTATTTCTCGTTGGAAGTGTATGTGACGTATCATTCATTAATTGAATTATGAGTCATGCAAAGTTCAAGTCGCAATGGCCTCTCTAAATCGCTATAAAAATTTAATTTTAATTATACGATTTGGGTTTAAAGCATGTGTTATTGGGATAAATCTTAACACTTGTTCGAGATGAAAAATGAACGCGTTGACACCAAAAAACCATACAACACCTGAAGTCAAGTGGATGTGACTTCGAGTGGTTGAAGAATTTTACATAGAAATAATAAAAAAAAAAAACATATACATAGTCAAATAACGGTCATAAGGTTACAAACGCATGTGTTTTTTAATGTAAAATATAAGGTTAGTTGGATTATATTAATAAAGGTTAATAATTAGTATTCTTCGTTAGGACTTTGTCCATACAATTTTTATGTTGTATGTCTAATCTCGTTATTTTAAAAAATAATATTTTATTCAATAATTAAACATGCTTGTTTACATTAATAAAGATCATTGACGACTGTGATTGTTCACACCGCAAAACTTTAGTATCAAATTATGTTATCACCAATTAAAGTTGTGAGTAAATGTCAAACTTTAGACACTGTAAATAGTTGATATGATAACATATTATGATGTAACTAGGGTAATTTTAATTGAAATTTTGAATTTGTTAATGTTTTTTTTATTTTCTACTTGGTTTTTAAATAGGACTATATTATATATCTATATTTCTACATATAGAGACTAATAATAAATATCTCTAATATTATTTAGAAATTAATTTAATATTATTATCATTAAAATACCCGTTTCATGATTTTAGATATGTATTAATTGTAGTAAAATAATTATGTGAAATTTTATTCTTCCATCTGGTAACACTGATGGTTGAGGGACCCGCACATACATACACACACCCTAGACAATTATATATATTATAATTTTGCGATGTGACTAATTACGGCCTTTTTTGAGTAATCTGGGCTATGATTATGTCTGACATGCTGTGCAAGAGTGACATTTACTCTACGCATGTATGTATAAGTACCGTTAATAAGATAATTCACATATTATATAAAATATAAAATAATTCGTTGTAAGTATATCAAAATTATGCATACAAAAGTGTGAAAAAGTTTTTAATAATTGCACATAAATAAATATATGTATGTATAAAAACTATGTATGCATTGCGCGCACAGGTGGGGCGTTGGTTGTTAATTGACATATTTACGAATTTTCAATAAAATGATATGAAAAACTAGTGAGGTGATGATTATTTTGTAAAGAGGCCACAGATTTTGAGGTGTTTTGACGGTTATGAGTTGAGGTATTTGATTTGACACGTGAGGGCGGCGCCCCATCGCTCTCACCTGTGACTAATGACTTGTGATAACTTTGTTCAAAACTATGGAAAACTCCTAATAAGTGCGATTATCTGTTATTTGAATGTTGTTTGAGGCACTTTGTGTGAGTTGTAGTCAGTTTGGGTGCAAATAGCGAGGCCGGTTAACGCCCATTGATAGACGGTTACCTGTTGGTGGTCGGCGAGGTAAACTAATAATCCAATTACCTGAACTCTGAAGACTGACCACAACCAGGAAGACACTCTGCTGACTGCGGGCCGAGGGGCGGGGCTTGTGGAGCTCCTGCTTCCTGATGACTCTTGTTCGATACTTTCAAACACCAACAAACAACATTTGAACAAACTATTTTCCAACAGAAACAGCGACGCGAGGACACACCCGACCACGAGCGCTGACCGCGCCAAACTGACTGACGCCCTATTGAAATATTACAAGAGCGGCATCTATGGCAACCGTTTACAATATATTCTATTTTCAAAATCAAAAATCATTACACTTTTATTATACAAAATATCTTTTAAATTGAAACAATATCACTGGATCATCACTTTATAATTAAAATGTTTTTTTCTCCATTTAATATAACGCCTCTTTTCAAATTAATGATGAACTGAAGAAAAACGTTCTCATTTTCAAACGCATCATCATTTCATTGAGTTTGTGCAATACTTATGCAATCGTAATAATTTAACTTATTAGTTATTCAACACTAAACTCATTTTTAATAGTATATCGACAGTGCACGATAACGGGGAGAGTTCTATTTCAACTGTAAGCGATGTTTTTTTATAAATATTTAAGTAATAATAGTTTTATTTATAAAAATACAACAAATTTATATTTTAGTAGGTTGTATCAAACTAAGGAAAATATAAATACAAAAATTGTTACATCTAGATAAAATACATCGAATACAAATGTACAATAGTTTTTTGGTAAAATATAATAATGAAGCATGTATTTATGGCATGCACGCTTTATAGTTGTGATGAACAACCTATACAAGAGGAAGAAGAAGTAGCGTGCTGTCAGTACGAGTGCCGCTTTCGCTTCAGCAGTCTATTTTATTAAGAAGATTGTTGTTAAAAGTAATAGTATATTATTTTTAATTTTTAATTATACTATTTAATAATGGATGACGATGCTGAGACCTACAAACTCTGGAGAATTAGGAAAACTGTCATGCAGGTACTTCAATCATCTATCAATAACCTAAAAATTCAGTTGCAATTCAAATATGCAATTTGATTTTCAGCTTTGTCATGATCGCGGTTATTTAGTTACTCAGGAGGAGTTAGATCAAACATTAGACCAATTTAAAGAACAATTTGGGGATAAACCCAGGTGAGTGCCAAATATTTACTATATTATATTCTAATACTTACTAACTTATTGGATTTATTTACTTAGTGAAAAACGTCCAGCGAGAAGTGATTTAATTGTGTTGGTTGCCCACAATGACGATCCAACCGATCAAATGTTTGTTTTCTTCCCCGATGAACCGAAAATAGGAATTAAAACCATTAAAACATACTGTACTAGAATGCAAGAAGAAAGTATACATCGAGCGTGCGTGGTTGTACAAGGAGGTAAATGAAGACTATTTTGAAAGTCGATGAAATATTCATAAGTTGTTTATTTTTTAAGGTATGACTCCATCAGCAAAACAGTCTTTGGTTGACATGGCGCCCAAATATATTTTAGAACAGTTCTTGGAATCTGAACTTTTGATTAATATAACTGAACATGAACTGGTACCTGAACACATTGTGTTGACACCTGACGAGAAGCAAGAATTATTGGCTAGATAGTAAGCTCTAATAAAAAAAATACAAATAATATGATGTAATTTTTACATATTAATAATTTCTTACGTATATTTCAGCAAACTTAAAGAAAACATGTTGATGAGAATTCAAGCCGGTGATCCTGTAGCAAGATATTTTGGATTAAAAAGAGGACAGGTTCGATGATTGATTAATTTTTCTTATATAACATTAATCTCCAATTTAAATAATGTTTTAAATTATTTTTCAGGTTGTTAAAATTATAAGATCATCAGAAACTGCTGGACGATATATTTCTTATCGACTTGTTTGTTAATTTCCATTCATATAATATTAAGTAAAATAAAATATTTTCACACCATATAAAATATCTGCTTTTCATTTGTTGATTAGCTTTTTCTTAATATAAATTGTCTTCAGTGGACAAAAAGTTTATAAATTCATATCCCGTTGTTGGCATTTATTATGTGTAATTGTATCTACTTTTAAGTTAAAAACATTTTATAATTCTTATAACCAGTCGAAAGCAATTGGCAAATTAGGAATTAAAAAAAAAATGGTTATAATTTTAAATTCGGAATTGTATTAAGAACTGTAAATTTGTTTCGAATTCAATTTTTTTACCTTGTGTTTGTTGTCATATTTGTAGCTGATTTGTAATTTGTACCCTATGACAAATATTACGAGTAAGACAATTTTTTTTTCATTTATACATCTGCAGCGATTCCCATCACGTTGATAATACAATGTGTGCTAAAAATAAACATTATTAGATGTAATCTTGTATAATGATTAATGAGCATTGTTGCTTATTTAGTCTGCGGATCTTTAGACGGTAAAACAAAGAATAGTAAAGTGTAGAAGTAGTTAAGAAAGATAATAATATTACAAAAAATATAGAGACTACATACTTTACATAAAATGCTCATTTTTATATGATGTATATTTTGTGTGAGTTTTTGTTTCTACTTGATTTAAAAAATCAGTATACACATTTAATGAATCAAAGAATTAGAATAAGCATAGTTGGAAGCGATCCATTGGGTTTTTCATTATTATTATTAACTATGGAATTTCTCAATACATGATTTATAACCGTTGGACACCCTTTTTTAACATTCATCGCAAAAGATGATTGACATTCGTTTACTTAATTAATGATAAAATATATTAATAATATAGTCAGATAGTTTCTTATAGTTGAGATTATTTATTGATTGACAAAACGTTGCCATCGCACCATGTATAAAATAAATTAAAATTTGAGTTTATTTATTATACTAGATAGACTTTCAATATTGAGAATAATTTAAGGTGAGGTAGGGTACCGGAAAAATATAATAAAAAATATTTCATACTTTTAATTTAAAAAAAACCAAATAATTTACTTAATTTAACAAGTTCATCTTTTATGACAACAATATTTATTTAGTTATAAGTAGTTTTTTTTACCCTAATACCCATTAAAATATTCTCAATTAGATTGAATCTACTCTGTATAATATCTTAATTGGAAATGAGTAGAGTTATTACAAGTGATTAAGAAGAAATCTCGTTATTTTACGAGCTTTTTGAAACGCTCGAGTGATTAAAATTAGCATTTTGATTAATATCTCATAACAAAGACAAGACAATAGTCTGCGTAACGCAGGTGAGTGCTGATGTTTAATCTGATTAATTTCAAACTTATGGTGTCCAGGATTTTTCTATTCGTAGGATATCTTAAAATGCCAACCAATCCCAACAATTCTAATTCTGTTTTTATGTACCTTGTAGAAGAGATTGATTCCAACCATATTGTTATTGTTTCTCGGACTGAAACAAGTTTTTACGAACGAATTGTGGTTACTTTGTTTACTGAGACAAGGTAGTATATAATTTTGATATTTACTCTGGTATTTTAGTATTCTTTGAGACAACGGGCACTTCGATACATTATTTACCGTTATATTATTCCCAGGAGTTGTAAGATCACAAAAGTTTGCAAACTATCTTTATATTTTTTGATCGACACAGATTTGAACTTTGGGCAAACTTAAATAACCCGGTTTCGAAGTGATGCCCCAATACTTTTCAATGAATGACGAATTAGCTATGCGTTATAATATGATCATTTGATTGATGGTCTTTTGTATAATATCTTACTCTTGTAACGGGTATTTGTTTTTTTTTGCATTAATTACCTTCCAGTTAAATAAAAAAAATTGAGTTTACAATTTTTACTGTCACAAGTTCAAAACGATCGATTGAGCGGATGAAATGTAATTAATGTTTTTTTTAACCGAAAAGCAATTAGTCATTTATAAATGGATATTTTAGAAAAAAAAATAGATACAAAACACTATTATTATTGACTAACTGTAGTTTTACAAGCGTTTGATTTGATAAACTTGTTTTTTTAATGATGAAATAAGGTTGTGCCTTTAATAACATTATATTTTTGGTTTAAGAGATCATTAAACGTTGTAAAAGATGCTTCTTAATATAATTTTATTGTTTAATTATGGGAAAGTTGCGATTTATAAAATATATAATTGGTAATGTAATCTCGTTTTTTAATTATTTTATTTACAATGCGAACCCATAATCACAGCGTTTGTAGCAATTCTATCTGTTGAGGTATTACGCTTTTTAATTTACAAAAAAATAATATACATAAACGAGTTAGTTACGAAGATTTTTGGTATAAAAAATTGATGTTGTCGAATTTTTTCGAAGAACCGGGGCAACTTTGACGTGAAAGCAGGTGACTTTCAATGTGTTATATAAATAAATTCTAATGTAGAAATCCGCGAAAGTATTTTTTTAGTAGTCCATAAGTGGTCGAGTTATTTTTTTTTATAAATATTATCATATTGAAACGTTGAGATGAATGGAAATGTTTCCCGCCAAGTGCCGGATCAAGTCTGAGATCATTCGTGTTTCGATCTCCGTCACGGAAAGACGTGTCAATCCAATATTAATAAAATAAATCAAATATATTAGTATTTCTTCGTACATTAATATAAGTGATTAATAGAATAGTTGATTTGTGTTAAGGAAACTGTGTTTTTTAAGTGCATGCAGTGGCTTCGGAAAAATGCAAGTGAGTAACTTGTTGATTTCACAAACATTAAATATATGCATTTATTTCGCATTGATTATTAAAAATAAGTTGAATTAATTATGTATACATACATAGCATTATTAGTTTTTTTTTAAATAGGTGTAATAAATAGTTTTATTTAATAATGCATAAAACAAGTTTTCAATATTTTTATCACAATGCCTTCCCACATCTATAAATGAAAGTTATCTCGCCTCGGAGCATGTTTGAAGATTGACATTTTCTCTACAAACAAAAGAAATAAAAAGCATTAAGATCCTATAGTCCATTCACTGTGACAAGCGACAAAATAACAAAACTCCATACCAAGGCACAATTTTATTTTTCGTATAACAAACTTACTTAATTAAACGATAAAGTACAACTTTGGGTGCTTTAATTAGCTTTACTTTTTTACCTTAGAGTGCTTTGTTTGTCGCTGACCAATTCGAATGGATTATAGGTTTAAATAATCAATTAAAGAAGTGTATACGATTCATGAAATATTAAATAATATTATGATGGGAGCGAAATACTATTTTAGGCATGATGATTATATTTATTTTATTTTTTTCGCCCCGAAGAGGTTTTTTATAAGGGGGTCTTTTTGAGAGGGTTTTTTATACACAACAACGTGTTAATTTGCTGTCTGTGATTTTAACTATTACTAGTTACACAGGTCACCGACTTATCAATCAGTATTTACCTTACAATACAAGAAATCAGAGTAAACCTGGATCAAGACGATCAATCGTGATTTTATTAATATTATTCGCGATCTTCCAGTCGTATTAACCGATCAAATCAATTTTTTTTTGGACTTGAACGGGATTTGAACCCATGAACAGAGTATTTGTAGCCACGCGTCTTATCCTCTGAGCTTTTACGTTGGTAAAACTGGTATTTTATTGTGTGTATTTTAAGTCCGTCTTTTGTTGATTAGAGAAGTAATAATTGGGTATTAAATATACAACCTTTGATTGATTTGAGCTTGTTGAAGAAGGCTTTGTATTTATTTTTCCCTGATGCATTCGACTCGCTTTTATTAACTCCGATGACATATTAATATAATAATAGTGTGAGATTATATTGCAATAAGAGGGTCACATACTTCGCACACCTTCAATTATTATTATGATGATGATGCCGGCACACGCATCAACACTGACCCCATACACTTACTGCAACATGCACCAATATACTGGAAAAAATATATATTACACAGCAATCATCTCTCTCCATTAGCTCACCTACTTGAGCTAAAAAAAGTAGACGACTGCGATACAATGACCGAGCTACTGAGCAATCAATGATTCAATTACATATGTGGCTATTGTATATTATCTGCAAAGCACGTTCTTTTGAGGTTAAACGATTGTGGGTCGGTTTCTTCAAACAATGAACTATCTGAATCGAGATTTATCGGTTCATTTTATACTAAATTCAACATGTGTTAAATCTCGAGCGCGTTTCAATAGGCGATTTACGAGCAAAATGCGTTTGTTCAACATTTAGCTTTTATTACGAACTGTCACATCTTGACTCGGCAATATCGGCATGCTATATCTAATCATTGAGCTCGAGCTATACTTCCCCTCCATCCCAATTTCGTGACAAACTCGTCGCTTCGGCTCAAGTTGCCTGTATGCAAGTTCACCAGAGTGCTTTTGATACATACATCGGGTATAATCGGCTATAGTTATAGCAGGGATTCAAGAAACGGAATATTTGTATATGCCAAGAGATTCGCATCTGTTGTCACGTAGCTCACAATTTAACTGATGTTGAAGAAACCGGACCGTCCTAAGATTTGACTGTAGTGTCAAGTAGCTACTGTTTGAAGAAAAGGCCCAATAATGGATACTTGAGGGACTCCAGATCAAATCGAGTTAAACGAACGTTTTCTTTGGAATGATCATTTCAGAACATCAAAATATTTAAGAGAATCCGCAATGGTCAATATTTGAAAAAAAACTAGATTTGGGATATTCCGAATCTTTTACATATTTGTAGAGATTGTGTCACTATGCGATTTTATATTGCATGAAAGCTTATCATTGGAAACGGACACAAGCTCTACAAATATAAGAACTGACCT
Source organism: Agraylea sexmaculata (assembly GCA_022606485.1). NCBI lineage: Eukaryota > Metazoa > Arthropoda > Insecta > Trichoptera > Hydroptilidae > Agraylea > Agraylea sexmaculata. The sequence continues at coordinate 19,632 of JAGTTH010003273.1, forward strand.
GTATATAAGAGTGATGGTTAAATTTGATACTGCTCTTTTTTTCTTATATTTGTAGAGGGAGTTTCACACTTTGGAAACGCTGCAAATTGTTGACATCGTAATATCAATTACATACGTGCGACTAAATTGAGACCGAATTTGCAAAAGAGCGTTTATTATAAGGAGACGTTCTTCTGCTTTGCAATATTATATAAAATTGGGGAACAGGGAAAAAGATTTGACTAGAGGTAACCTAACTTAACCTAAAAAAATGCGTCATTGGCTACATTAAAAAACACTTACCAAATAATTAGCTTAAAGTAAAAACATAATAATAATGAATTCGATAAAAAATAAATAAAATAATATCATGCAACATTCTTTCATATTGCATTTCTAAAAGCACGATCGCCTTTTTCACCTCACAATTGATGGAAAATTATATATTGCAATATCCCAATGCTCAATTTATTTATTATTTTTCTCTGATAATACAAAATTAATGATCTGTGGTTTAGATTCTTGATCAGTTTCACTTGAAGTATAATCAATAATAAGGTTCTATTAGATATCATTATCAGCGACACGTGTGGGTGATCTATTTTTATTTTCTCCACTTTCCAAACACTTTTTAATAAAGCGCATTTCAATAATAATAAACGGCCTGATTCTAGTTAAACATGACCAATCGATCAAATTCACAAACAGTACACAAACAATAAAATGCAAGCAACTTGACATTCTAAATCACGTAACCGGACTTTTTTGAATATTAACACGTTATTATTTTACACATGTGATTATGATCATTCGCCAATTTGTTAGACAAAAAGAAAGCGGTCATTACGATCAGAGAAATTCACGGGTGATTAACGTTATGGCTTTTTTGTGGTTTTAAAGCGACCGTGCAGCAAGTTGTGCATAAAAAAAGCATTAAAAATAATCAGATAAGTAAACATTGTATAATAAAATAATTATTCATAAAATATATTCATGTATTCAATAAAATATTCAGAAGTATAAAGCCTCCCTTTTCTCTCCCTTTTTGGTTTTATAATATAAATATTAGTATTTATTTTATGATTATTTAGGTTGGACATGATTTTATGATTATTTAGGTATAAAAAAATAAAGAACCTGGTAATAGAAATTGAGGTAGAATCAACATTATAATAATTTTAGATTAAAACACAAGGAACTTAAACTGTTATTTTGTGTGCAAAATAAAGTATTGAATTTATTTTTTTATATTACTATTATTAGTTAGACAGGTCACAGACTAAATAATTGCCTCAATATTTACCTTACAATCCAGGTAATCAGAGTAAACCTGGATTAAGATGATCGATCGAGATTTTGTTAATATTATTTACGATCTTCTAGTCGTTATAACTAATCAAATAATATAAAACAACTATGGATAAATGGGTAAATTTAATATTATCAATCAAAATGAAATTTTTGTGCTGCTGATGATGATAATTATATGAATATAATTAAAAGTATAAAAATGTGTTTATTGTATTTCACAGTTAATTTAATGACAAATAATTTATTATAAATACAGTGAAATTTTAGCACCATATTTTATTTCTATGTTATAAAATAATAATAAACACAGGATTTTAATTTATAAGACGTTTAATAATTTAAAACAATATTTTTTGCTATAAGATATCGTAAAATTAGTACTTATGTTATCGTAAATATTAGTTAGCAAGTTGTTAAATTAATTTGATTTTAAAATTTAAACTCGCATATGCCAGGATACGAAAATCAATTAATAACTACTTTCAATTAATACTAGACTTAATAAGTAATTATTTGGCTACATTTTGAATATATTTTATTTAAAATTAAACGTGAAATCAGAATGCCAATTTCATAGTCAAATAATTTTAACGGTTAATTATATTAAAGTGGCAAATTCAGCTGTGATAAAGTAAAGGCTTGGTCGTTTCATGGTGATTTATTCATGAATCAAAGGTTCCGTGATCAATCAGCCTCGTCTTCCTGGTAAATCTTCTTCTTCTTCCTAGTACTTAAAAAGCCATCACGTATTCTCCTGGATAGATGGCTGCTCGTACACCACGCACAATAATGCAACAGGGATGAATGGATAATGTGTTTACTATTAGCAAAAGTCATTTCACTACGTTATGTTCTCTTATTCCCTGTGGCCATGTTTATTCTGGAATCAAATGTGAAGATAAATGTACGTGACCAAAGTCAAATTACTACCGTAGTAATTGATTTACAATGCGAAATCAAACGTTGTATACTATTTGTTCAACCGTTGAGTGGAGTTTTCTAAAATACGCGTGATTTTTGTATCTCCGCCAATGAGAGAACGGGCGCTTGTCACCGATTGGCGCTCATATTTGTTTACTATTCTCTCATTGGCGGAGTTACGAGAAGGAACAACAAGCAATCATGTCTGTGACGTGTCTTAGAACTATTTGTGATTTTTTCTAAATCAGATAAATACAGTAAATTTTCATCTGAATATACAGAGTGGACTTGAATTAATTGAGAATATTTTAGGGGGTGGTAGGGTATCGCAAGAATACATGAAAAAATATAGTAAATATTTTTTTAATACTTAATTTGGATTCGAGTTTGGGCCACCATCTTAATAACTATCTCCGTGAAGTACTCAGTATCGCTTGTGTATATTCAATATCTAATTGATATTTTTAATTAATATTAATTCAAGTCCACCTTGTATACACAAGAAAATTACAAAAATCAAATAAAAATTGCACCAAAAAATCCTGATTTAATGAGTGGAAACTGATGAAGGATGATTAAAGAATAGCTTTTATACATTCTTATTTGATTAATATATAAATATTATAGATCTAAATACAAAACAAACTCTAAAATATCTTTCCTTTTATTTGCCTGTTGTTGATTGGTTGAAGAATGTAAATGATTATTATTAAGTTTTTCCATATTTTTTATCGCCTTTAAATAGAGCGTCTTATAAAGTATTAATTAGCATATTCACAAATATGCTTGGAAAAAATATAATATCATAAAGTGTGTTATAATATTCCAATCAATCGAATGATATATTTGTAGTTTTAGACTTGTTTCCTTCCTTAAATAACAGTTAAATAAAAACAAAAAAATTAATTGACTATTATGCTAGATGAAATATTGTGTGTCTCCGAATATTTTAATACAGGCTTGTTAGTTAATTTTTTATTTTATTTGGGTTTGTCACAAAGACCACCCGGTTAATATGAGATCAAGATTCAATGACATTTTGTTTGCTAAGTACAGATATTAGTTATTGTAGTGGATGTTTTGCCCTCAAGTGCGGGTTACGAAGCGGCAACCTTTACCATGAAAGTGCTTATCTCGAACCGTTACACTACTTTCAATGACATTGTTCGAGAATTATCAATAATGGCAATTCAGCCTCAAAACAATGCCAACATTATTAAACTTGTTTTCACCCAATCCTATATTTATTTACCATGGCATCTATAAAATAATATTATTATGAAGGAGCAATGCAATTTGCCTACTTGTAAACCAATCATCTTAACTTCAACAGAAATAATCCTGAAATTGAAATTTGTGCCGAACAATATGACCCCGATTTATAGAATTTGAATATATAACTTGTGGATTTAAGATTTTCTCTCGGCAAATTCACTTTGATGATTTTGCCCACGTGGATTTTTAATTCATCGACGATGAATCTGTAATATGTCAAAATCTGTTTATGATAAATGACATGATATATTTTTTAAATTGAAAATTAGACGTATGATCCATCACGAATATTAACGACTATTATTATTAATTATCGATACATTTAAAAGTAAATCGCCATGTGGCGTATGAACTAAAAATCACTCGTATTTATTAATTTATTAATATTGGAAATTTTCTCCTACTCGTTGAAAGTTTGTCACGTCATTGTAGACTACATTTGGGTGAAAGTGGAATGATCTAAGAATATCTTTGCCCTTGTGTTTATGTTGTCCAAGTATTTCCCATAATGAAGCGATGACATACAATTATCGATAAATAATGGTGTATGATTTTAATGCACCATTGTGTAGTACAAATGATAATTTACGCAGAATACCCACGTTACATGAAACCAATGAGAAATTTTTTTATACGGTAAATTACCATAAATATCTAAGCTTATATCAGTTAAATATCACCGTGGATTTACGCTTAAAATTATTTGCTTATGGAATTTTCTGAAATCGTAACCGTAAACGCGCTTTTTTAACATTCACCGCAAGTTTAATGTACAACTTGTTTACTTTATTTTAATTTAAATATATTCATAATGTAGTCAGATAGTTACACAGTACTTTTCCATAATTTAAAATAGTTAAAAAATATTTTTTACAGCCCTTTTCACCGATATTTAGAAGGCCGGACGAAACAGATGAGTTTGACAGATTCAACACTAATTTTCTCACTCAGACTCGTTTGCTTGGTCCGCTCTCTTGATATTTATACATCCAGTTATCTGAAATTCTTATTCGGCGTATTTCGATTCACTTTTTATGAACCAGGAATAAAACTCGCAGTCAAAATGACTAATTTGAATATAAATTATTTTGTTATTTTTAGCGGTATTAAATGAAATGAATAAAAATCAAGATAATTTTTTTGTATAGGTACAAAGATGTTTTACATTTGTATAGAATCATTAATTTTATACATTTTTCTCCTATACTATTTTAGTAGAGTTTAAAAACATCATTAAAAACATAGTTATATGTAAAATAATTTATAAAAAATACGCTTTATTGAATGCTCTACAAAAAAACAGACATGCATATTTTCAAAAATGTGTTTGTAAATAAAATTATAAGTTCTCATGTTTTCTTTTATTCATATCATACAATGTATTTTATTATTATTGAGAATCAAAAATATCAGATTCCTGAATGAAAATTTTAGAATGCTTTCTATAAATGGAGAAAATTCAATCTCTCGACCCGTTTTTGGGTTTGTTTATATTGAACCAAACAAAAAAATAATTTCACATGAAGGTTCGAATATTCGTATCAGGCCTAATTAAATCACACGTAGATATTTTTTTATATCTAATTTGTTGAATCTCTTCGCTCATTAGCATGCAAAGGTGTTATTATAATTAATAATACAGAGTAGGGTATTGTTGTTTGGTGACCGTTAGTTTTTTGCCATTTACTCAGTAATAACTTGAATAATATAGAGACTCAGCCAAAGATAAATATGTCTGTTTCTTACACAATGTGTGATTTTACATCCGACTAATTTATAACAATCACCCCTATAATTAGCTTATAATTATAAAATATCATTATATTACCACTAATTAATACAATTCATTCAAGATAAACATTTATCTTTAATGCGTCATGGTTTTAAAGTATTTAATATGCAAGTTTTTTAAAAACTGGCAACACCAATCATATAAAGTATGAACATGATTTTTTAAAATTATTTAAAAACTTATGTACATATTTGCTATTGCAAAGTAAGGCCACGATTTCGGCTATTGCTGTAAACATTTCGGCGGGCCATGGCTCCAGCAGTCTGACAGTGAGATTTGTGGACCTAAACAGTGTTGGCATTTTATCGTATTCAATGTAATAAGAGTGTGTTAGTGAGTCGGGTGTGTACGAATAGACTAGATCTTGATAGTGTTGATATACACGCATACGCACCGCACGCACACACTCTCATTACACTATTATATTATGCCCTAAAACTGCTTCACAAATTGTTTTACTAATATTAGTATTTTTATTAGTTTGGTTCCAATTCATAACTGTTTTTAAAATATTCATTTAATTTCTCCCTGTATATAAAATGTCATAACGGAACAATTTTTTATTATTTTTGTATTATTATAAAGTAATTCGGTTTTATTAAATATTACGATTAATGTCAGCAAGATCATTGCACTGTGAAGTCGCTAACAAGTATATTATCATTCTTGACGTAATATTGTTTTATTTTTCTCATTGTTCTCGTGTATTTTTTGGCACATTTCAGACATTCAATTTTTTGCCTTTTCATAAACCACTTAATCATTTTTAATGACATTACTGTGAATTTATCTAGAGAGCACTTTAATCAGCTCACGGTTAGAATTAATTCCTTTTATGTGCATTTGTAAATAAATAAATTGTAATGTTAGATGGCAATTCTGTTTAAATCCAGTTGGGTAAAAAACTAAATATCCGCTTATTACCCATTTCATGGCTAATAATCCATAAATAACCAATTTCGCGGCACTTTTCTATACAACATGTATTAAGAGAATGTCAATCTAAAATATATTATGTCGAGTTAACTTCAAAGCATAAAACATATCCTTGGGATATAAAATATTCCATGTTTATAAACATAATTATTAAATTAATAAATTTTCCGATAGGAATATCTGAAAGAGTGAATTTTATTTAAATAATGAGAAAAAATATTAAATGGCTATAAATCTTTTTCCAAATGTTTTACTGATGATTAATTTATGGATTGTCAATGAAAATCAATATGCATTCTAATAATTTCAACTTAATATGTATATCAACGGAAAATGAGATAAATTTAATATAATTATAACCAAAGCACAACCAAAAGAGTGAAAAAACTGGTTTTTAATTTCTCAAAATTTAGGTGGCTAACACTTTTATTATATTACTTTATTATATGGTAAAATGTATTATTCTATTTGAATTTTAGAATAATAACAGTATAATTGAATAACTTTATAGTTTGTCCCATGAATATAATAATTGATAAGTGTAGATGTATATCATATAATGTTTTGTGTAAATATCAGACAGTTGAAATAAAATAATACAATAATCAAATAATAAAGAAAATCGTTGAAGACCTCGAATATTAGGTCTGATGAACAAATATTAAAATACTGTTAAATAATTCAAGTTATGTCTATAAATTAGGCGAGTAGTTTAAGTGATTTTCCCCACAGATTACTTCATATCAATTTTCATAATAGCCGTATGCAAATATTATATTATAAGAGAAATAGCCGTGGGATTTTGTATTTATATATATTTTTTTAAATATTTGTGCTCCTCTTTTCAGTGTTATTTAATTTTGTATGATTTCAACAAAGTAAATACTGATTCTAAATAGGCATATTTGCATCGAAAAGCGTTAATAGTTTCATGAGAAAACCCATAAATACTAAGTAATGGGCGATTTCATACTATTGTTGTCGTGTGAGAAAGTTCGAATTAAATTTAAACTTAATTTTATTAGACAAGCGGAATTGATATTTTTTTATTACCGATTCAATTCACTTTGCGAGTAATTAATTATTTTACTATGCTTAAATAATATTCGGATTGCTTTTTAATTTAGAGAAATTTCTACTTTTTTTCTTCTTCTTCTCTAACCGTTGAAAAGGAAAACAACACCGGTTCAGTTTCACTTTTTTTTAAAAATCCAATGCTTTTAAAACCCGTTATGGTATAAATAAATTTACGAATCGGACCAGATCTATATTGGTAATTAGAAAACTCGCTTTTCTCATCACAAACTTGAACTCAAGTTCAATGTTTAACAAGTTCCACATTGGAAAATGCGATTTCCAATCAAAGAATACGATTAACACAAATTAAATAAGATTTAGTATTTGTGTACATTAAATACATAAAAGAAGGATGTTTTTTCCAATTTCAATAGACTGAAGAAGTCCTACTTTAATTAAAATTTATTAGGTTAATAAATATTTTCATGGAAAATATTTAAAATATCAAATAAATATTTAAATAATCAAATTATATTTTGAATTGAAAGAGGTTTACTCCTTATAATATAGATTAATGAAAACTAACCCCAATCCCCTTTTTCAATTACATTACACTTTTTATTATTTAAGGGATTAGTAATGACTAAAAAATTAACAGTTAAGAGGTTTAAGAATTTTAGCTAAAAAACCGTGAATGTCTATTATTGATCAACCTAAATTTACTGGGATTGTCAAACTGACGTTAACTTAACACAAAGCTAAATAAAAATGTACACTTATTCTAATTGAGGTCTTTGGCCTTTTTTTTAAATTTTTACAAATTAATGCGAAAAAACTGGGAAAATCATTATCTTTGTAAGTTAAATAAAACAATTTTATTTTAAAAAAAATAACCCTTATTTGATAAATGTGCATGCATTACGTTATTTCTTTAGTGAATTGTTTCATAAATTATGACCGCATATTTGACATTGTGGTTCTATGCGCAACGGTAATTTCTGCAAACAAATTATTCCGAAATACAATATAGACCGCAAATAAGTGTAATTTCATTACATAGTTGTATGTGAAGTAATATCAATATTGAAATAAACAGAAAATACAATATGTAAAGAAGTGAAAAGATATCAGTCGTTTGATTATTCACACGGTTTTGTCAGTTACAAGTGAAAATGCCAACAAATCAATCGACAAACACCGTAAATAATTATACTATTAAAAAATATAAATAGCCATAGTTAAATGTGGTTTTTAGATCATTAAATCATTGAATACAAAATTTGAGGCATTCAATTCCATAACCACAAACTCAATGTGTAGGTAATCTTAACTATTACTAGTTACACGGTTCACAGAGTTAATAATCAGTATTTACCTTACAATACAGGAAATCAAAATAAACCTGGATCAAGTCGATCTATCGGAATTTTAGTAATATTATTCCCGATCAAATCAATTAAAAAAGGTTTGACATGATCGGGATTTAAACCAATGATAACAGCCATACGATGAGGTATTTATTACGCTGGTTTATTTATTATTTTATTAAATTAATATAAAAAAAACCGTTTGATGATCATATACAGGAACCAACACGTTAAATTTAAGTCTTCTTTAAAATCAACAGTTACTATATTTTATAATATCTTTAAAGGGAATGAATATTTGATTTAAATCTGAACCGTTTTATCTATTTCACGGTTAATCATAGTTTTTTTACTTTCCCAGTAGGTATTGGAACCCGTGGGTGTTTTCTATTAAGATATTATTTTGTGTGTCTAATTTTGTATTTAGAAAGGCGTTAAACGTGTTTGATGGCTGAGAAAAATATTTACAATCGAAATGTGATAATAATTTCCACGTATTGTGTGAGTGATATTTGAATTATAAGGGATTTAATTGCAAAAAACTGGTTTTTAAATGTTTACACAGCAATTGTGAAACTTAAGATGGTCATTATTAGTCACATATCAATAATATATTACCAATCGCAGTCGTTTGTGATAAATTATAATCATGCATAAGTGCTTTGACGTATTCGAGCTCTGCAACGATTTCCTTTATAATATTGCTTTATTATTTTATTTCAACACACTGATATTTACACAAAACATTATCTGATATAAATCTACACTTATCAAACATTAATTATTATATTCATGGGACAAACTATAAAGTTGAATGCAAATTTCAAAAATAGTAATAATATTATGTTATAAGATTGTTCTGTAATAAAAATGTGGGCAGTGCTCTACAAAATTGCGCAATTAAAAACCTGTTTTTTCACCCTCTTGGTCGAGTTTTGGTTATCACTGTATTAAATTTATCTCATTTTCCGTTCATATACAAATTGAGTTGAAATTATTAACAAACCTAATTGATTTTCATTGAAAATCAATAATTTAATCATCAATTGATTCCATCATCAGTAAAACATTTGAAAGAAGATCGGTTTTTGATAAAATTCACTTGATTTATAGCCATTTTATTTTATTAAGTTTTAATATTATTCTGTCAATATCCGGAAAATCACAATTAACATTGTTTGGAATGGAAAACCAAATTTTACCTCTAGTTATTTGGTTTTATCAAAGTTGAATGCAAATTTTAAAAATTGTAATTTATATAATTATCTTATAAGATTGTTCTGTGAATCTCCGAAAATTCAAATAGAATAATACATTTTATTTTTAATTATTAGCAATGGAGTACCTGTTTTTATTAGTTATTTGGTTTTATTAAATTTGCCCGATTAATTACCATTTTTATTTTCAAATTAATTCCAAATAATAATAAATAAAATTGAATGAAAATTTTATTTTGATTGTCTGTTAATATCCGAAAATTCAAATAGAATCATTTTAACGAATAATAAAGCAATAACCTGTTTTTTCACCGTCTAACCCAAAGTATAGTTAAAATTCGCTTCGACAAACATAAAAAATAGAGTGCACTATAATAAGAATAAGTTTTTATAGTAACTCAACATAATTTAGGGACCCTTATTCAGTGTAGTGTGACCTGAGGCTTTCGTGTAGTAATAATGAAAATTATGGAAGATGAAAAATTATCAACGCATGATTTTCAAGTGGAACATCTTCGTGAGAATACACACTCGTTTAGGCCTTAGGATAAATACAATAGTAAATAAAATAACTTAAAAAGAAGTCAAAGGTGTATTTGACGCCCCACTTTGACAATTACCCGTGACCCAAAAGAAACAGCTATGTTTTTTTTTGATCTTCATAGATAAATAACTGTTCTAATATCATTTATTTGCTGCCAGTTTGAGTCATTCTTTCATTGTTGGCTAATGAACATTGAAAATTAGAAAAAAATGACCATGTAATTCGTGGCTGCTTTTCTCACAAGGCAAATTGAATTGTTTTGGCGAAAATTGACGTTTGTTGTTTGAAATTGGATAACAAGATTCATTTTTAGATTGAAATTACTATGCAGTAATAAAATATTTATCGAGGAAATGAATATTCTCTATAAAACACCACATAAATAATAAGTGCGAATTAATTGTTTATCAATTTTCATCAAATACATAATCAAACAATTTTTTTTTCAAGCTTGTTGTCGTCATTCATAGTTGGTTTGATAGAAAAAAATAAATAAATACATTTACACTGGACACTACGCGGGTTATATTTTTATTAAATTTGTTAAATCCCATCATTCTATTATAATTCTCGGATATTCTAATACTGACAGAACAATCTAATAAAACATTGGAACCTCGATATAACGAAGCTCAAGGGCAATGAAAAAAAATCCCTATATATAATGGAGTATTTAGATATATCATTATATCGAGGTTTTTCTTCAGTTCTTTTAAATCCAGAATACAAAGTGCGTAAGTAATGAATACAAAAAATGATATCATCAGTTAAGGATTTGTAAGCATAAACAGTACTTGCTATTCTTGTTATATAGACTTGTGCTTTCCTAGAAATTATTCAAAACATCGATGTTTTTTTTAATAAAACTTATATATATATATACATATATATATATATATATATATATATATATATATATATATACACACATATATATATATAAATATATATATATATATATATATATATATATATATATATATATATATATATATATATATATAAATTAGCTATATAGAGTTAAAATTAACATAGGTATAGATTGGAGTGTTTTTGGAGGAGTGGAAAAATTTCATATCGAGGTTCCACTGTATTATTAATATCTTCTTTTACTTTGTGTTTTAATACTGATTCAATATTTGTATCTTTTAATTTTTCTGTTATGTCAAAAAAAAGCTCTCATGAGCGTTTATATGTAAATAAATAAATAAAAATCTTTGAAAATTGCCCATCCACCCAGTATTCGGCCACATTCAACATTCTAATTTCTCCCATGAATGTAAAAAATTTGCATGATAATCAATGTGAATACAATTAAGCTGTGTGTCAATATATCCGAGAATAATAAAAATGTGATCCGCAAAGTGTCCAGTGGTCAAAGGCACTTCAACGCACCCACCTAGCCGAGCTCTGGTGATAATACTGAGTATGATATATGATCGTGATGTATGGAAGACGACAAATTAGATTCAATTTCTATTCCGTTGTGAGGATGTGAGTGATGGCGACAGCATGGAAACTGCTGTGATTATGTGCCATCATGATGCTGGATAAATTGTTGAGAAGAGCTACTCTTCCGTGGAGAATCTGCAATACCTTTTCCCATGTCAACAACACTATTTACTGCATAATTAATCATTATTTTAATATTAGTATCACGTCCTATGTTTTCACCCAGACCTTTTGGTGTGACTGTGAAAGCTGTCGGCAAAAACTGGAAACTATGCCGTGTCGATCACCCTTATGTATAATGTGTTTGCTGTATTAGGATATCGTGGATGGGTGACCGGTTGTAGTTAATAAAAAACACACATAGAAAAGATGTACTCGTGTAAAGCATATTGATCACTTTTACTCACCGAGTCTATCACAAGTATACAAGGTATAACAGAAGCTTATTTATAAATATATTATGTCAAAACCTATAATAATGACACACCAAAATATTTAATAATATATTCAATCCATTTCAAATAAGACACGAAAAAAATTAATAAGTTTTTGTGTTAATAACCAATCGAATTTTTATATGTTAATTGTTTATAATAGATAATTATATATCATTGTGGAATAGTATAACAATTTCTTTATTTAACTTTTTTAATTTTATTATTATTAAGAGAAAACAGTCGTCTAGAATACCAGAGAAACTACATCTCTGATGGAGCTTTTTTTATACACAACAACGTGTTAATTGTCTGTCGTTGATCTTAACTATTACTAGTTACACAGGTCACCGACTTAATAATCAGTATTTACCTTACAATACAGGAGATCAGAGTAAACCTGGATCAAGACGATTGATTGGGATTTTATTAATATTATTCCCGATCTCCCAGTCGTAATAACCGATCAAATCAATTAAAAAAAATCTTGACTTGAGCGGGATTTGAACCCATGATTGTAGTATTTGTAGCTACGCTTATAATATTATACTATTACGCTGGTACACATTGTTCATATAATACAAAACATCTTATAAATTAGACTTAAGTGTACAGAATAAATAAATATTTACTAACATGAGAATTTTAAAAACATTTACTTTGATATTAGGGGTATCAAATATTAATTAATATTATAAAAAGTATGAGGGAAAAAATAAAACAATATAATTATAATCATAGCTCACCCAAGTGAGCGCAAAAACCACATTTTTAGTATTGGGTGACCTTTTTTATTTTTATATCGTCGCCTTTCTTTGCAGTTCATATATTTTATTTATAGATTTTAATCTAGTAGGAATAGTATTTGTGAGTTTACACAAGTATTTTTGATTCTTTAAAACAAATCGGTTAAATATTTATTCCTCTTCATTTTATTTTATAAATGTTTCATAAATCTTCTTTTCCACCAATTCTGCTACGTATGTATGTACAGGGCTTATGTGGAAACATATAAAATATTATCTCCTACACTTTAGTTTATTTTATAAAATTTCTTTGTTTTTTATATATTTATATAATACTTTACTTTTCTTATTTACACAATATTTTTATTTTATATCGTTTTTCGTTGTTTTTGTGTATTCTTTAAAAAAGCTCTCATGAGCGTTTATATTCGGTTTCATAAATAATATATCTAAAAATACAAAGGTGAACAAAATTAATTACGATTTAAACAAAATGCATAGTTTATCTGGCTTTTTCAGCTTGAATCAGTTTCTTGTCTCTCCTGTAAAATTTGGTATTAATATTTCAACAATTTTGCATATTCATTATTTTTTTTATCAAGAAGCTTTTCATTTTTTAAGCTGACACAAATTCTACAAATAAAAATTACATTTGACTATTAGATTTTAAACTCCATAACGCTTGAAAAATTAATATATAAAATAAAAGGATGTTGTATATACATTTCAGACTAAGTAACTCCAAAATATTTAAATTTAATGTAATTTTAATCTAATGGAAATTTTTAATGTGGAAATATAAGTCCAGAAAAAGTCTGCATCTTTGAGCTTGAATCAGTTTTTGTCTCTCCTGTAAAATTTGGTATTATTCATTAAAATTTATCATACATTTTATGTTAAACAACTGTCAATTTGTAGGTAAGTTTTGTGTTTATAACCCATCGATGTGTAGGAAGAATTTGATTAAAAGTAATTGAATATCACTTTAAAAATTCTTCGAATGTTCAATCAATCAAAGTTGATTAATATCAAAGTAAGACCAACAGAGAAACGCAACGCAGGAATGGAAAATAAATAGGCGCGAATAGAAACGCTTGAACACTTCTACGAATGAGATAAGATGAAATCGCTTCAAGAAATAGTAGCAATATCGTATAAAAGTAGTAAATACAGGTACATTGAACTGGATGCTTCTTCAAGTTATGTCCATGTCACCTCAGTTACTTGTTTAAGCAAACGAAAGTTGTTCATTTGCTAAAACAAGTCTTCAATCTTAAGTCAAAGATCTTACTCATAAACCAAACGGAGAACTTCACTTTCATTCTCCTTGACCTTTCATTAATAACATTCAATTATATCTTTTTGCAACACAATTATACAATATGGATTTTAAATTAATCAAAATATATTAATATTAGGCAATAACCTGTCCGAAATTCAATATAAAACGTGACTTGAATTGAACTTCAAATAGTTTTAAGGCTTTCGTGTAGTACCAACACGACCATAATAAAAATATTTTAAAACGGGCCAAATTATTATTACAGATCAACGAACTACGAAAATTAAGTATTGCCATACGTTACTATACTAATTCATTAATAATATTCGAAGATTCTCAAACTGTCATAATAAAATATTAGAAAAAAATGGTCACCTCATTTGACGTCGATGCTCCGAAAAATTCCACCATCGATTACAAAATCTACATAATTAAATATAAGTAATATACAGGCTGGATTTTTAATCAATAAGAACATTTTAATGGGGGGTAGAATATTGCAAAAAATATATTAAATTATTATTAGGAAAAAATATGGTCACCACTAAAAGGTAACCGAAATTGTGAAATTATTATTAAAAAAAATTTACATATTTTTTTTTACTGATATTTTTGTGATACAATAAATAAAAGTTCACATAAATGTAAAATAAAATCCCGGTCGAATTGATTCCTACTTTTTGTAGAGCAACTGTCAAGCTTTTGATACGCGTAGAATCGATTTGACTTATTAGTTATTATGCTTTTTAGCTTGTCTGAAATTTGATATTTGCTACACAAATATAATAAACAAAGCTTTTGCACTGTGAATTAAGATCCATTAATTTTTAATTTTCAACTCATTTTGTGTTTTATAAAAAAAACAAGGGTATATTTTAAATGACATATATTTTAAGCTTTGATATTAATTGTGATTTAAATGATTAAATGTTTTTTTCATGAGAAGAACTTAATTAATAAAAGCGAATCTCTCGATAAATATATATTTTTTTAAATTTATTATGTATTATTAATTAACTTTATGCATTATTAAATAACAATATTTAAATATTATTGTATTTAAAATAGCCGTTTAGAAATTTTTATTAAAAATGTTATTTAAACCATGATCATAAAATAAAAATAAAACTAGAAGAATTCCCAATGAAAGTGACATTTGTTTATACGATTCGCTTTCAAACCAGAATTTTGAACTCATAAAACTTACAGACAAGTTTATAGAGAAAATCGAACAACATGTATAAAATACTTGATTAAAGCCGAAATATCCTAAAAGTAATAAATTGTATTCTTAAATAGCTATTTTCTAGTGTGACAAGATTTCCTATCAAAGGAGCTTTCTTTACATGTGAATTACCTGCTAATTAATATTCATAAAGCTGATTGACACACTTGCGATGAGAAATAAAACCGTGTTATAATAAGATAATAATTGTAATTTATTTAAGGCTTACTAATTGAATCGTATGTATTATTAAAACGATTATTGTTTGTTTAAAATGTGTGTTTTGTATGGCGAAAGTGTGGGGGAAAGTACATCGACAGTTCAGCTTATATTAAATTGCGAGAAAATATACACAAACGACGATATAATGACAAGATTTATGACCTCTTCAGGGTTGGAAAAATTATATAAATATTTATTTAAAACCAAAAATATCATTATATTAAGCATGGGTGTCAAAATTTTCAGTATTGTATATTTAATATATTGCTTGTAGAGAATTTCTTATAGAATAAATTATAAAAATCACAAAAAAATATACATAAAAGATGATAATTATTATATTGTATTAAAATTCTTTTAACTAACATTATTTTAACTACTACAAAATACTATATACAAGGTGGTAGGGTAGAAAAGAAATAAAAATATTAGTTACGTATTTAACAGACACAACAAACATACGACACTAATAAGTACTTCATAGAAACAGCTGATTCCAAAATGGTGGTGATGCCAAACACTATTAATATTTTTAAGTATAAAATACTAACAAAAAAATTAATAAATTATGTCACTTAAATATTTCCTCTAAAATATTCTAAGTTAATTCAAGTCCACCTTGTATAAAATAAAACGATGGGTTATTAACACAAAAACATAAATACAAATTGACAATTTACAATTCTTTATTGTAAAAAAAATCACTAACAAGCGTCCAATAAATTACCTTAATGGTTTATATTTTTAACACGTTTACTAATATTTTTTTGTATAATAAAATGAGCAATAATTCGATGGGTTAGTAACACAAAAACGTATCTACAAACTGACTATTTTTTTTTAAAAACAATGCATTAGCTTTTATTATAATAATATTGTGACTATATTATTATGTTTATAAATAAGCTTCTGATATAAATACATCTTGGGTTACAATTACTTATTATTTTTAATAGATTTTGTGGCATCCTTGTTTTAATAATATAATAAAATTATTTAGCAAAACACGACAGTAATTCAAGATGTTTTCGAAAAATAATTGAGAAAAATATCTCTCGTATTGAATCTTGCCGAGAGGAATTTTACAATCACACAATTACAAAAATGACACGAACACCGGAGGAGAAACAATATTTGCTAATTGTTAAAAAGAAATAATATAGTGGTTTAGTGGATGTTCTATAAATGCTTTTTTTCAATGAGAAATATTACTATTCTTGTTCAGGATAGTTTTAATACATTACGTGTCTTGCTAAGATACTAATATGCAATTTTGTGGTTATTCATATATTATTTGCGGTAATGCATTAAGAATTTTATAACTCACTAAAATTACAGCATTGCGCTATGAAAATGATATATGGAATTTAATGATTTATTTAAACTATGTTATTATTTGTTCAACCTAAATAATCAATACAAAGGTATTGAGATCAGATAACCGACATTGCGGCTCAATAATCGCCTTAGTATTTACCTTACAACACAGGAAATCAAAGTAAAAATGGATCAAGACAATCGATCAAGATTTTATTAATATTATTCCCGTTCTCCCAGTCGTAATAACCGATCAAATAATTTTTTTTTTACTTTTTAGTGAGATTCGAATACATGACGCATCTTTTCCCCTGAGCTATTTATTATATGGGAATAGTTTCTCCTAAAATATATTTTAATTTTGCCAAGCTGGAAAGTAACATTTCAACAAAATACGGAAGGTTTTATTAAAGGCTTTATGTGGCTTTATAAATAAAGAAATAATATAAACATATATGTGTAAACACACAATATTTCAATGTAAGAAAGCAATTATATTGACTTTTGTTTAATGACATTTTTTATAGATGTCTTTTATTATAGATTTATATCCTTTCACTGTACCATATTTTATATGCTTCTTTTTCATATATATTATTTGTTAATACTCATATTTATTTTCCTTTCCTATTTATTCTATGTTCCTTATCCCTTGAGCAATATTTTCTCCTTTTATCACCCAGAAAACTCATAAATATACGTATATTTTTTTTATTGAACTTATTCGAATAACAATTATTAGTATAACATAGTATTCGAATTGGACATTATATAGAATGGTCTTAAATTAATAAATATAATATTTAAAAGAGAGGTAAGGTATTTTTTCTCTATTAATAATAACACAGTTTGGATATCGTTTACAGCCATTTAAAATGAAATAATAGCAGCTTATTATCATTAGCCAAAATAAAAATATGCAAGTAAAACGTGAGCTAAACTGTGAATTTAGTCAATTAATTTATTAATAGCGCATGATAATTCAAAAAATCATCACGGAAACCTAATTTTAACATTATAAATATTATTTATAAAATCAAATAAATAATTTTATGCAAAAAAGGATAAAGGTATTCGATTTTTACATGTGGTCCAAAAAGAGTGCCGGTGAGTGGGTTGATAAAAGTTATCTCTAAAATATTTTTATTTTTATAAAAAAATATTTGTATAGAATCCATAAGCTCATCTGAAGCTGATCAGTATTCAAGTGTAATTTAATTATTAATTAATTATTTTTTTAGAAAGCCATTCTGCCGCCATACTGAGAATCATGTTGGAGACCAGAATAGGTCGATTATTTGATAGAATGCCTAATCTGTAATGAGGCTGAAGAGTGTAAAATCACAAAGGGCATGGCTTCGGGTGCTGGTCATCACGATCCTGCTGGAATTATCATCAGGAGTTGGAGCCACGCCTATAACGAGCACCAGAATACAAGCATTCAATATAACAAGGCATCACCACGGAGACGTGTTCTTCATAACAGGTACTTGAACATAGAATAATAATGTTATTTGGTGATTGAAACATGTTTTTGGGAAAGTGAACGAAAGTGGAAAATAGCGGGATATTAAATTATCATTGTTAGTTTACATATTGACGGATTTATTTGCACACTTTTGCACATTCCGAAATATTTTATTTTTAGATTTTAATGCCATATAGTAGAAATTTATAATTCCGCCCAGTCCAGAAGTCTAAAAGAATATAAAGATAGGGTAAATTAAAAACCTGGCAACACTTGCGTGGTTAAATGTCAATATGTCAAAAATATGAAAAAATAAATTTATGCTAAATAAAAAATAAGCTTTAAACGGGTTGTTTATTTAAATACTGTCTTATATTTAAGACTCAAATTTTTTGTTTTTTTTTTATATTAAATAACCAGTTATTTAATATTTTGGTGAAAACATATTATAAACATTATGCTTGGAATTCATTTAATGTACACATTTATTATCTACAAACGGACAGTTTTCAACGAAAGAAGAAAATAAATTAAATAAAATTATATTATTTATAGTTTGGATTTAATGTGCACATTTATTAGCTTTTATTATAATATAAGTATATCATTAACATTAGTTTTCAAATATTATAATAAGCTTATGCTATAGAGACAACTTAGGTTACAATTAGCAGACACTATTCAGATTAAAACTGCATATTTTACTCTCATTTTTTATAGATCTTCTTCTATTTGTGACTGTAGCCGAATATATTAATTAATAACGGTTTATTTTTGTTTAATTTTCAGGTGGACAATGCGGTGTAACTCGATGTACAGAAGTTACAGGAGGCACTGCTATAAGTGCTGGTCCTCCAGGAGACTCCTCAAGTCCTTGTTTATGTCGTTGTAGTCCTGAAAGTCCATTGCTTAGGGAAGACAAGCTCCTGTGTGTTGGTGATATTGCAGGTAATATTTAAATATCATCGAAATCGGTGAAAGTTGTATTTTTTTACATTATTCGATTCGGCAGAGTTTCTTATCTTCGTCACGATCGACTCTACAATTGGTAAATGTGAGAAAAGGTCTCTCTATAATGTATATTTAAAAAATCAACAAAACGTTATTTTTTCAGCTGTTTTTAAGGTATGAATTAAATGCAGTGTTGATTGTTAAAGACTATTTAATATAAAAATATATAAAATTAACCGTATACTATGGGTTCGACCTCGGTTGTTATCAAAGTTAGGTTATTTTTCCGTAGGTATTTTCTGATAGATGGAAAGCTTTCTATTTCTCTGGTCTTTCTTTTGAATTTCAATTTAAAACTTCTGACATCTTCTCGAGGCATTCCGGGTGTTTCGAAGAAATGTACGATTTCTCGAATCACTGAAAAAAAACACTGCACATTAGTTTAATATAGAATATTCACCGCAACTGAACTAACCATAACGAATATACAAAAAAATATTAGATTTATATGTCGGTTCATTATTGTGTAATGAATTGTCAACACGAACTAAATAGAGATTCGAGGTATACTAAAAATTGTGATAAAACAGGTGTTTTGTGTGCGTTTGTTTGTATTTTGCCACATGTGCTTAAACTATTGATTGCTAAATTTCAGAATGTCCAGTTGCAATATTCAGAGAAGGAGAGAATTCATCAAAAATACCTTTAATATTTCTTCCGTTGGCTGGACAAATTATTCATCCATCAAAATCTATAGAGTTTCCAGGTATAATCTTATATTATAATTATTAACAGTTTTTTTTATTAATACAAGAAAAAAATTAAGTATAAAATTTTTGGAGTTGACCTGGTGTGTATTTTTTTTTCATCATTTTATTTCATACTTTATATGCAATAAAAAATCATAATATCTGAAAAAAAATTAAAACTTCGCACAAATAATTTGTGTTGAATTTCAGAAGCAGAAAATGCAGTGTGTGCTGTTTCAAGTTCACAATATTTGACAAAAACTGGTTGGAGTAGTTTGAGAAACACTGACGGAGATGTGCCATTTATGTTTTACAGAGATGAAGGACGGACATATTTACAGGTAAATGATTTATTACGCCGTAAATATTAT
The DNA here is from genome assembly GCA_022606485.1 of Agraylea sexmaculata. NCBI lineage: Eukaryota > Metazoa > Arthropoda > Insecta > Trichoptera > Hydroptilidae > Agraylea > Agraylea sexmaculata. The sequence goes on from JAGTTH010003273.1 coordinate 40,208, forward strand.
CTATAATGTTTAAATTTTAATCATTTTCCAGTGGAGAGGCAGTGAAGAAGCAAGATCTAGAGCTGCCGGAAGAGTAGTATTAGTCAAATTGTCATGCAGACTGGGACTTATTTTAATGAGTCCTTGTGTGGCTTTCAGGGTTCAAGGAATACCCATCGATTTTCCTCAAGGTAAATTAAATAAGACCACAATAATGAAGAATTATATACATTTTGATACATATAAGTTTGCGCCTGAATATAGGCAATTCTATCACCATTATACTTGCCGATAAATAAACAACAGGCGTAATATTTATTTTAGATGTAAGTGAGGTGTGGTTTTCTGGAGATGTAAGGGTCCTGTCATCCCCCAGGGAAGCATCAGCACCCGCGAATGGAATACCAGATGATTCTGGAAATTCTATGCATGTGATGGGTTTAATGGGAATTATTTTGCTGCTGTGTGCTGTCATTGCCATAATTCTCTATGGAACTGCATTATTATTTTATATACGGAATAAGAGAATTCATGTCCAGGACGATTCAAGCAGTGCGGGAATCGTGTATGAAAATGATATACAAATATCGGTATGTCTAAATGAAATTATCAAATCTTATTAAATTAATAATTGTAATATTTCAAATTAGAGTCCCAAAATGAACCCTCTTATGTCATTTCCCAACGAAAAATCAATGGAAGATTTGAACGATCCAACACCAAAAGGAGAGTCCTCGAGTTTCTCTTCAGAATCATCAAACGAACAATTGAATAAACAAGATAATTTTTCATTCAGGGAGAAGAAACCATCAGAAAATCAAGTGCGCTTATTTATTATAAAAATATTTAAAAAAAAGTATAATTAAATGTATTTTTTTTAGATATCTACAGCGTTAGTTCATTCAGATGCCTGTAGAAGAAAGGTGAGAAGTTTATGCGTAACTTCTTCAATGGAAAGACGTCCAGAAGTTCATGTAGCCATAGTAGAAGGGCCATTAATATCATCTTCAACTAATGGAGTTACAGTTCCATCATCATCATCATCATCAGTGCCTCTACAAAGAAAGAAGCTGTACTTTAATCCATCGTTCTTCGAGCCGCATTTTCTAAAGGTAATATTATCAGAATGTTTTATCACTTGACCTAGTCCAAGTGGGTGTGATGAAGTGCTTTGACGTATTTGAGCTCTGCAACGATTCCCTTTATTATTTTATTTCAACTTTCTGATATTTACACAAAACAATATATGATATACATCTACATCAATTATTATATTCATGGGATAAACTATAAAGTTGAATACAAATTATTATTATGTTATATGATTGTTCTGTACGCTTTTATACATTTTTTTTAATTTCAGTCACCTCCTCCAGCAGCCATTGAATTTTTGACAAAAATACGCGAAGTCATCAAAATGGCGAAAGAAAAAATGATATCAAATAGATTTACTCCAAGTTTGCCTGTGATAGTGGAAGAAAAAGCCATTCCCAGGAAAAGACTACCATATGAATCATTCAATACAAAGCATTCTATTAAAAAGGAGAATAAATCTAAAACAACGTGTGTGGGATGTCCCGGATGCACGGAGAGAAAATTCAGAAAAACTTATTTGAGAACTTTATCCGAGCGGGAATTTTGTAAATCTTGCGTTTCCACAGAGTTCAAGCAAGACGTTGTAAGAAAATGGCTTGATGACGTTCCTGTCATTACAGAATTAGTAAAAGATGAGACAAAAACAACTAAGAGTATTGCCAAAGTACACGGAACTCCAAGATCGATCGAGCCTGTAGTTAAAAAAGAAGAAGATTCTTGTCCAAGCACCAGAAAGAGGAAAAAACTACCCCCTCCACCACCACCACCAACTGCCAATCCCACAAAAACAATTGAGACATATTTACAAAATGAAGATGGCAAAATAAAAACAAAAGATGAAGAGGAATGTGGAATACCGACGGAATTAAAGCAGAAGATGAATGCTGTCATAAATGAATTGGCGAAATTCAGAAGAGTCGAAGCAATAACACCAAGATCGGCATCTCCTGTAGCCGAAGTTGTAACCCCTTTCATTCCCAAATCAGTAGTACCGATTACTCCTAGGGTTGTATTTCCAATGCCAGTTATGAAATCGTCAGAAACTACCCTAAAAATACACAACAGCCCGCAAATAGAAAACAAAAATTTAAACATCGCCAACTATTTGTACGAAGTGGACAGCTTGGAAAGATCTTCAGGCAAAAGAAGGGCGTCTCTATCGCATTTAAATGCCGGGGACACAACCTCGATTGAAAGCAGTAAAAGAAGGTCTTCTATAATAGCTATGGAGGAGTTAGAGCCGATGAAGAAGATTCACGATATGAATTCGAGACTATCCCGAAGCTATCAAGGCTTAAACATCACCAACGCTGTTGTGGAAAATATCCCACAGGACAAAGAATGGTACAACGCCAAATGGGAAACGTATTCGATAAAAAGGAAAAATCTGGTTAGTGAAGTTTATATAGGCGATGTTATAGACACATTCAAACCTACCCAAAAAACTAAAACAACAAACGTCCAATACAATGAACCTGAGGCTAAGCCCGGACAATTAGTAATAACAGTAAAAGATCCCCCACAAACACACTACTTCAACGAGGAAGATAACTTTGATCCAGACACACTAGATAGAAAATCTGAAAAACTAAAATTACATAAAGACAACGCTTCGATGAAAAAGCTTTTATCAACAGATAGTTTTCAAGTTCAGCCGAAGAGTGGAAAAATTGTTAGTTTGCGCGAGATTTACGAATCCAAATTAAATGCATCAAATTACAGGTACTTTGGCAGCAGTTACGAAACATTAAATACAATAGCTAAAAGAAGTATAGATTCTGGACCACGATCTTTGGGATTTAATAATATCAACGATGTGAATACAAAGCCATCTCTTCCACCCAAAAAATCAAACCATAGCTTCACAAGCAAAACATTGATCAAACCAGAAGTACACGAAACCAAAGGCTCTTTGATAAGCTTTAAAATAACTAAATCCGAACCGCCGATGGATTACTATAATAGAAATTACACAGAGAGTCCGATACATTATAGAAAAAAATTAGATACATCTAAAAGCGCCAAATTCATATCATTGGATCCGAGTTATGAAAATGTCTACACCATTCCGGATCGGGTTAAAATTAAAAAAGATGCCGGGAAAAGGTTGGCATCCAGACACAGACATCAAAAAATGCACCAGAGTAAATTCCACAAGACCGAAGATTCTGGATATCTGAGCTCGGATTCCAACGATTCTAGGAAACTGAAAAGGAAGTTCATTCTTCAGGTGAAAGACAGAGAGGATGAAATCGCAAGTGATACAGACGAAGTGGAATCTGGCGGAGAAGCGAGGAGCGAATCTGGAGGAGAAAGCATCGAAACTAATTCTGTATTCTTCGGAAGTCTTAGAAGACTCTCCTTTATGAGGAAACAGAGATCAGATTCCATTAAAATCGACGACGACAAGTCTGAAAAAGACTGTGCAAATGTTATATCCGTAGTGCATCCCAGAGAGAGACTACCGGCTATGGATAATTTGTAAATTTGTATCATAAAAAATATCATATTAAATGTAAATTTTAATATATAAGGGCCGGACGTGCAATGGTTATTTAAATTAAGTTTTCAATTATTTATGTTAAGTTATGTTGTGTAAATAAATAAAAGTGGAAGACTGAATGGTTTTTCTTTTCTGATCAAGTTCAATAAACTCGGCTTTGGAATAATATAATAATTTGTAATTAGTCACGTGAAATGACTTTATCAGTGATTGAGATCTCATAACGAGTAGACTAGATTCTCCATTTTGATTCTATTAGAATCCTGATATATTGACTTATGTCACGTGTCATGTAAAGATACGCTATTTCATTATTTATAAAGTAAACGAGGTGGCCTTTTTGCTCACCGGTTGTCAGTTCAACGCCTATAAATATCAATAATTGATATTGGAGATTGTCGAAACATAAGTAATATGGGTAAATATTTTTTGGGTATAGTTTCAATGTCAATATGTTTTAAAAAGTGATAAATAAATTTGGACATTTACCAAAAATAAACCCGATATATTTTTTTTAAATATAATTATAAGCTATTATTGTTTTGTTAAACCTACTAGGTTATATATATATATATATATATATATATATATATATATATATATATATATACAATATATTTTTAAATGAACTTTTCATATTTAAAAAAAATATATATTAAAAGTCACAATACTTACAATAAACAGTATTGCCATACGATACTTACTCATTCATCAAATTCAAAAAATTTGCCCATTTTTAATTTAATTATTTGTAGTTGTTGTTGGCATTACATGAAAGCCTTCACAATATTTGAAGTTCAATTAAAGACATTATGTATAATGTCGCCAAATAGTCAATATAATAAATATGATAATACGGAAGAAACAATGGTAATTATACAAACAAGAAATTAACATTATTAATTAAGATTATTAAAGTGGTATTCAGTAAAATGCATACATGATAGTGTCTATGGTTTTTTCACTCTTACTTTAGTAAAGGATCTGTCAAAGCGAAAAATTACAGCTGTCATTCTCAATGTGATAAAACCATAGACACTATCATGTATGCATTTTACTGAATACCACTGTTAGATTTTGACGAAAATAGTCAATTCAGGTCATCGATTGTCATTAAAATGCATAGTTTGATACTAAAAATCCGGCTCAAAGGACCTAAACATACTGTCAAAAATTTACAATTGCTATTAAAATAATCTTTCCTGCTTTCTTATTGGTCCTGGACTTCCCCCTCCCCATCTCTATAACATCCAATACAAAAGTATATATAGTGACACTTACTGCCCAAAAATTCTTTTATCTTGTCAATCGGCATTATCATTATTTTAAAATATAAATAACATCAGCGGTGTCTGAAATAATGTGTAAAAGTATCCCGTGGGCAGTAATGCATATTCAGTAAGGTAACATTTCCCTTGAAGTAAAGTGGCGTGGGTATTAAAATTACCTTAATAGTTCTCCTTCATAATAATATTTGCATAGTAAACTCAAGAGTCGCGTGCCACCACTGATATACATACATACTTGAGTTTACAGAAACACATAAATATTGTAGAGCATTTACCATTGAAAATAAAGTCTTCATCACTAAATTCTCGTAGGAATTTGTTGCTATATTAATTGTGTATTATGATTTTAATCTTAAGGCGGCCACACACCTAGAGTTCAGACAAAACTGTTAATGTGTGGCTGGCTTTACTTCAATTAAAATATAATATATTTTAATTATAGTAACTCAAAGATACTTGCTATTGGTTTTTTAAAAAATACTTATAGGGCAAATTCATAACAACAAAAAAACAAAATTTTAACAGCCGTAGTTGGTGATTTGATAATATAACATCACATTATAGTTTTGCTGTGTGACTAATTATGACCTTAGGTAAGTTATGTTGAACCTGAGACTTTCGAATATCTCAGATCTACTATAAAAACAAAGGAATGTAGATTTTTTTTATTTATATATAAATACATATCCCAAGTCGCAGTTATAATAACGCACCACTCGTCAGTTAGTATAAATATAAAGCCATTGTAGGGTAAAAAATTTGAATATTATAACAAAATACATCCAGTTTAACTCTGATTTCTTGAAATTTATTATTGGTTTCTTTTATTTAAAGAGAAATTTACAAAATGTATATATTAACTGCATGATTTGAAAATATACTATTATTTTGCGGTGTGACTAATTATGACCGTAGATGAATTATCCCGCACCCGAGCCTTTTTTAAATCACAGGATATACTCTACAAACATGGGAAATATAGATTATAAATATAAATACATTGTATCTTAAAATATTCTTAAAATATGTCTCTTTATTATCTTCTTTACTACTTATTACTTTATTTACTTTATAATTGGTTTCTTGTATTTAAAGAGCAATTAAAAAAAAATTAACAGCCATGATTGGTGTGACTAATCATGACCACAGGTATGTTTATCGAACTTGAACCTTTATTTAATCAGATTTATTCTGCAATCATAAGAAATATGAAATACGTATTTCTTAGAAATTTGACCAGATTCAAAAGCTTCCATTTAATAATACGGCAATCGATTTACTCTGATTTCCTGTATTGTACAGTGAATACTTATAATCGCATTAAAACGGGTAATGCCTTAGGTGTTTCTTGCGATTTGAAATTCATTATGCCGAGATGAAATAAGTTATATTGTGAAGGTAGTATTTATGAAAGTGGCTGTCGTCGTGTGCCAAGAAACCTGTAAATGGGAATGAATGGATATTAAAAAAGCAACATGGAGATGATCCTTTATATTATATTCAGCCACCTCGTAAAATAATGTAACGAGTAGCTGAAATTGCTTAAAATTAAACCGCATTATATGAAATAAGGTTGTCGTTATGAAATGTACACCGGACACCAGTTCTTGAGATAAGAAACCTGAAAGCGCAATTTACTACGCAACTACTTAATTTAATATCTCCACACTTAGATATTTAATAATTCAAGATTACTAGTAAACATCACAGTTTAAATACGTTCAGTGGCTCTGATTTTTTTTTCATGTTCCAACTGACGAGTGCTGCATTATCATCACTGCGACTTGGGATCTCCCATAATGCTCTGGTGGTACTGCCGCATGATACAAAAATAATATGTTTATATAAAAAAATATGAAATAATGCCATCAATTAGGTAATTTAAATCAACATTTGCTATACAAATATATGAAATAAAGAGTAAAAACTACACTCAGTAAGTATAAAATGTATAATTTTAATAAATTCGACTTTTCATTCATCATAACGGCGTAATAGGTAAAAAAATGATTCGATTATTATTATGATTATATGAGAGATCGGGTATAATATTAAAAAAATTCCGATTGATCGTCTTGATCCAGGTTGACTCTCATTTCCTGGATTGTAAGGTAAATACTGAGGTGATTATTTAATTTATTTATTATTGATAGGCTATTGCTACTTATTCAGGAATAATATTGATAAAACCCCAATATATTGTTTCAAATACCGAGGCTGATAAGATAACCAACAGTTAAAATTTAAAAAAATAAATTAACACGTTGTAATTAATTAAAAAAATAATTTAAATAAAATTGATCGTCTTGATCCAGTTTGACTCTTATTTCCTGGATTGTAAGGTAAATACTGAGGTGATTATTTAATTTATTTATTATTGATAGGCTATTGCTACTTATTCAGGAATAATATTGGAAAAAATTCCAATCTATTGTTTCTATTGATTATTGATTGACTGACGGATGGTCACCCTATAATTATAAATTAAATTTACTAAAAATTCACCCTGAAAAATAATGTGTTTTACATTGGATTTCCAATTAAAGGGTTATTTATACATTGGATTTTCTACTAATGAATTCCGGTTTCCAATTTAAGGGTGGAATTGGTGCGAAAATGGGTGGATTTGATATGAAAATGGTTGAATTTGGTATGAAAGTGGGTGAATTCGAGCTGAAAAGTAGCATATTTTTTCTCGTTCAGTTGTAATGCCGCAATATAATTCAACCGTGAAGGATTATGACACGGAACTTGTTAGCTGGTGATTAATTGCATTTTGTAAAGTTAAGTAAATGAGTAGCTGTAAGTGCCAACGTGTACTCAGCTGGATACTAGATAATGTTCAATATTTTAACAACCTGTTTGCTTGCAGAGGCTGACTTTATTGACTTGTGATGTTTGTGTGATGCTTTTACATATTTACGACATACAAACAATTAAACATCATCAACCACCGATTAAAACTCATTAGTACCGCCGCATTCTTGATCTACCATATTTAAATTTTTTTTTTTGCCGTATATAATCTCTAATAAAGTCTTGATTATTATATATTGGGTGGGAGTTGGGATATGATGATTTATTACTTCTGATTCCGTTACCTGAACCTATTGGATTTTAATGGCATTGATCGAGTGGGCTGTATTCAATATAACAGTGTAAGTGAGTCGTGTGTGTACGAATAGACTAAAGCTTGGTAGTATTTGTGTGTACCAGCTCTATTTGTATACACACTGCATGTACTCACTCATTTTATAATCAGGTATATGTTATTTACCTTCCTAGGGAAAGAATGAAAATTATACACAGTATGTTTGCAATAGTTAAATAAATATTAAATTATTTTAGGTAACAGCGTAGTAACTTTATTGCTAACGGCTGTGATTGGTAATATCACAATAAATTATATTATAGTTTGGCGGTGTGACCAATCTTGCCTTTGAGTATGTCTAAAGCTTGATGTTTCCTCTATAAATATATGAAACAAAGTTCAAGTTCAAAAGACAATTAGTTCATAATTTTGTAGAAATATTATCTTTGTTGTATTTTAATTAAAAAAAATGTAATTTATAAGTATTTTTCTGATTGTTTATTTAACCTCGTATAATAAAAACCTCCTGTAATTTTTATTATAATCAGACCTAGGTTGCCGAAGTGCTCGAACAGGTTTCAATTGATAACTTGGTCGTACACATACAACCAAAATTTATTTTTTATAATTGGCGCCTAATTATGACTATTATAAAATTATTTTTATATAAAAAATCGCTGTCCATTAAATAAAAAACCATATATCCTAAAAGTGATTTATTCATTGCTAAAAGTTGATACATTAAAAAAGTACAAAAGTATAATATAAAAAAAAGGATTATTGCACCTCAATATTGCGTTCATATTGACTAACAAATATAATGTAAAAAATATAATAAAATAATTGCACTTGAAGAATACATTGAAAGCAAACTTATTTAATACAATCATAAATTGACTAACTTCAAGTATAGTGAGAAAATATTTTTTGTCCTTAGAATCTAAAAATAAAATTGGTTTACTTAAACTTATAACAAAACTGAGTTGAAAAAAAATATTACAATATTTCTTAAACATTTAAATGCCCCAAAAACTATATTAATCCACAACCGATTCAAACACTTTGGGAAAGGTTTCGTGTAAATAATCTGATCAACAAATATAATTTACATACATAAAAAATATAACACTAAATAAAATACAATTTTTGTCTCTAACACATTTGGATTTGTCAACAAATTATTATTAGAATCCCGTTTTCCCGAAAGCATTTTTATATTTACTTACAACATTATTTTTTACAACTGCCAGGTACTAGGAAGCTATTGTGGTCCGTTTTATATACAGGCAAAGGACACGATAAATAATTAATAAATCTTAAATAATAAAATACAACAAAATAATATAATATGTAACGAGTTAAGCACCACAAGGATATACTCTTTCAAAATAAATATTAACAAAATATAATATTATTGCTGACAATAATTAAGTCAACATTGCTTTTGGAACCTAGTATTCTAATTTTGGCTTGCAGCCGTGAGTTTTTATTACACTTAAAAATATATATATTATATTCTATAAAAAACTGTCTATTTACAATACCTTAAAATTAATATTGCACTGCCGGCCTGAATATCACAAATTATTTAACTCTTTCATATTTTTTTATCTTCGTTGTCAAGCCTTAATTCATTTACTACACTTTATGCGTATAAAATGGGTTGACCGATACCATCGATATATTAGCAGGCCATACAACTGGATGTATAAATATCAAAATGGCGGAACAAGCAGATGAGTTTAATGGAGGTAACACTGTGATTAACATTGTTTAAACAACAATAATGAAGTACATATTTATCAAGAATTAATAAGGATTGACATTTACGGCCGTATTCAATATAACAGGGTAATAAGAGTGTGTGCATGCGGTGCGTATACAAATAGAGCTGGTGTACACCAATACTTCCAAGCTCTATTCGAATACGCACCAATACTGTCAGCTCTAACAAGACTCACTAACACATGCTCATCACACTATTATTTTTACTACTACTGTTATTAGGATTGTCTCACTCAAATTCGTCTACTTGGTCAGCCATCTTGGTATTTTTACATCCAGTGGTATCGATTGATCTGAAAGCCACTCAATTACATAGCAAAAAACTATATGATATAAACACATACATACTGTAGATTTTTATGTGAAATGGACGACTAATGTTTTCTAACAGAATCTCGTATTTTAAAATAAAAAATGGATATAATGAAATTCAGATTGACAACGAAGATATTATATTTAGTGGTGAAAGAGTTAAGATAAAATTGCACGACATCTTAAAATTAAATCTTAGGATCTACTAAAAAAATATTGCAGCATTTAAATAATTGCACTCGTTTATTAATTATTGCACGGTGTATTGCTGATTATAGTCTAAATTAACTAGTTTATATTAAATTATATAGATTTTAGCAGTCAGAAATGGTTACGCTGTTTCTAGACCTTAAAGTATCCGAAGGGTTCAACGTGACGACGAATTGATTATCTTCAGAATCGTTAGCCAGTCTCTCTGGTGACGGCGAAGTTATATTTCTGAAACGAGATGATTCAGATCCCATTCCACTATCAACAGACCCAGAAATCATGGACATCTTACGAAAGCTTCCAAAGAACACCGAGTGTGTTTCTATACTCTCGGCGCCAGATTCACTCTGGGCGTCTTCGTTAGAATCATCACTGTCACTTCCACTGTCTTTGTTCAATTTCTTTTTAGCATTTTTACTAGAATCATTCGAATCGGTACTCAAATATCCGGAATCTTCTTTGTATTGGAGTGTCTTCCTAAATTTATCCTTTGTGTTTTTCCTCTGCGATGCGTTTAGCCTGACTTTTCTACCTGCTTTTGGTGTTTGGAATTCCCTGAATTTTTTGGGAGTCGCTTCTTTTTCGTGGTTATCTGGTTGAGGATTGTTCGGGGGTGGAAGTTGGGGTTTGTTGTGGCTTGGGATCGGCGGTGGAATACACGGGACATCCCTTGGAGGGATGACACTCTCGTAGTCCGAGGATTGAGTGCTGTGGACAGAAGCTCCCGAGGGACTACGCTGTAGTCCCAGTGACACGGAGTTACTTGAGAAGAAGGTGGTATCGGGCTTCAACTCCAGCGTCACTTTGTTATGTATTTCACTCCTCGAACTGGGGCTTCTGCCACTATCGTTTTTTGGTGGTAAAGGTGGTGCTCCATTACCCACAACCAATCTCGGAGGTTTGGGGTATTCGTATATTGCTTCTTCCGGTGGTATTACATCGGGAGGGATCAGTTTACTACCACATTTTTGTCCCGGCGGTGTTGATTGCCTTTGCCGCTTTGAATGTCTCATTTCCAAAGTCAATAAACGACCCTCATCTGTATTGACAATTGGTGGATTATCAACGATTTCATAATCCATATTATCAACGTCATTTTTTGAGGGGAATGTCACGTTTTGGATGTTTGGTCGTGGTGGAATTATAGTTTTCTCGTAAATATCTTCTTTATCATGTAATGAGATTCCTCTACCATTCAAATCAAATCCTGTTTTAAATACACCTACAGACTTGATATCATCTGTATCTGTGGTAGCTTTCAAGATAAAGCCTCGTTCAGATGTGTTGCTAATTTTATTTCTATTCGGCTTTCTATCCAGTGTATCGGGCTCGAAATTGTCAGATTCGTGAATTTTAATATAGTTTTCTGGAGAGTCTTGTAACTCAATCGTGAGGTGACCCGGTTTTTCGTTTGGGGAATTATACTTAATAGTGGGTTTTCTCTTACCAAACGTAGAATTGTCAGATTCGCTCGGAGATGTAGGACCGCTGCCAAAATTATAACCATTATTTACGTAAACTTCAGTTACTAGATTATAATCGGGAACTTTGTGGGTCTTTATATCGGCTATATTATATATATGATTATCAAAAACATTAGCGGTATGATCGGTCTGTATTTTGGCTGCAAGACTATTGGAATTTTGGAACTTTGTTTGAGGTTTGTAAGTAGGATTCTTTACGGTTAATTCTTCATCCATAGGCAGAGCTGTACTTAAACTAGGACTCACTTGAGCTGAAGATAGATCAGAATACTCAATTGGTGTGCTACGACCTTTATTTGAATTAGTAGTTCTCTCCAAGCTATCCGATTCATAATCAATGATTTGCTGGAGTTTTTCTATACTATGCGCAAACATTTCATTGCTATCGTTTTCAATCAATTTTGGTTTGGTGACACCACTTATAATTGATGTTTTGTTTTCATTTGAGCCTTGTGTTTTATTGCCATTTATAATAGTTTTACTTTTATCAACGACTAGTGCTTCGTTTATCATATCAGGCATGATATTCTTGAGTGTTGTAGGCGGCGGCGGCGGAGGAGACAATTTCTTTCGGTCTACTTTTTTACTTCTTAGTTCTGAATTTACTTTATTAATGCCAATCGGAGTGATGTCTTTGATTTTTGCAATAGTAGTCGGGTGCTCAATTTTGGGTCCCCTAGTAACATTTTTTAAATCAGGCAGTGGAATGTTCAATGAGCTGTAGTTGGACGGTTCAGATTTGACGGAGCTTGTAGTTCTCTTCTTGAATACAAAATTATTAGTTGTATCTTCAGCGTACAGTGAACGAGAAGTGAAGTCGTAATATTGTCTGGGATGCTCGAATCTGTTTTTAGGAAGAGACAGCAATGAATTTAGCATCCCTGATGATCCAGAATTAGGAGTACCCGGCATCATATCGGAATCGTGTCTCGTGTATGATTTTGAGATGTTTTTAGTCATCGGTACACCTTCTAACCATTTCCTCACACTGACTTGTTTGTTTACTCCAAAATTGGAAGAACAAGAATGACAAGCTCCAAGGGTGTTGATTTCTGGTATTTGAGACGCGATATTTTCTCTAGATGAACAACCAGGACAGCCGGAGCAATGTGGTTTTCGTCTAACATTTTCCCTCTTCAAGCTGACAGCACTACTTCTATGACTGCCTACATGATGGAATATTGCTTTGTCAACGGTCAAATACGATTCTTCTTCCGGAATACCGTTTAGACTTGGAGTGAAACGCTTCGAAGCCATCTTTTGCTTCGCAATGGATATTACTTCTCGAATTTTGACGAGAAACTCGATTGCAGCTGGCGGTGGATCCTGTTGACAATAATAAATATATACATATTAATAACTACTTCGCAATGATTCGTTATTTTATTGTTGCAGAGAAAAGTGCACGGTAAATGAATGCTGAGTAAAGGAATACATTGGAATTAATGAACTTTTATCTATAGAAGCGCCATGCAATATTGCGCCGTACATTCGAATATGCCCAGTCACGAATACAGGTACACGCAATAAGTCCAAAAAAACGAATACCTCATTATATCACACACCTGGTGCGGGAATTGAAACTGCATCTTTCCTATACCGGACAAGTGTTCTTACTACTAAGCTTCAAATTTAACAAATTGATTGCTGTTTAAGCCCAAGAGCGAATTCGTTAATAACGGAGAAGATTTGATAAATATATATTTTAAATAATATAATCAAATAATTTTCTTTGTTCTACAGATATGAGGCTCAGCCATTCAGCAATTTTGTGTATTTCTAATAAAAGATCTATATAGTACAATGAAGTCAAAGAAATCGTTCTTGCGTGAGTGTTGGACATCACAAAATAATCTTTAGCACCTTATTTCCTATTTATACGAGGTTGGAGCACTTGGGTAGTATCCCAGAGACGCTGGTTCAATTCCTGTATCAGATGTATGGTATTAAGAGGTATATTAATTTAATACTCTTTCAATTCAGTGTATTATACTGTATGTTCTAAACAGGCATCCGATTGGGATCAATTGTAAGGACAGGAAAAAGATGACAAAAAGGATAGTTGACCTGACTGGCGCAATGGATCGGGCCAACCCCGAAAGGGAGTAGTGCCTCGCGTTATTTACTTTTTTAGAGCAATATTGTTATATGTTTTAATTATTATCTAACCAGATATGTCGCGTCCGTGCACAAAAGTGCCAAAGACGGTGCTTGTATCTTGGAAGATGTATTTTTGTCTCACCAGCAGCATGTGAGGTTCGAAGAATGCAGGATTGAAGTATAGTTTCTTCCTGGTGTTCCCCACAGCCCTCATGTTTTCCGGTCTTTCTTCCATTGTCTCTATAATTGACACATTCTCTTCAGGCAATCTCTCAATGGAGGGTTCTTCTCGATACATATGAACCACGTCTGAATATCTATCCAATATGCGCCTGGGTGGTTCGTGGTGGACAATAGCGGGGTGAATTGTGGCCGCTGTAGTAACTTGATGATGCTAAATTATATAACAAAACATTATAACAAACTATTAACGAAAATTATATTATCAGCTAGTTAAACAACACAAAATTGAGGGAATAACATATTTATAAAATTACAAAATATTGTCGTTTTTTTTTGCAAACTGCATTTTGCCTAAATTTGTACGAAGGACAAAACACTGCTTCAAGCTGAGAGACTTAAAATTACACAATTTTTATTAATAAAAATATATTTGAACTAAATAAGCATATTTAAGGAAGTGGTAGGCCATCGCAAAAATTTGTGGAAAATTTAAATATATTTTTATGATTAATTAATAAGTATCACAACAGACATGCGACAATACACTTTTTGACAGACTTTTCAACAGACATACGACATATTTGACAGAATCTGCTGATTCCAAGATAAAAAATTCTCAGTTAGTTAGTAATTTTATGAATTCGAGTTATGTTTATTTATTGCATTCAAGTGGCAAGTGGCAGTGCATTGAGATAAAATAAGTTTAAAATTAGACATTTTTAGCCATTATTAATTTGGACAAGAAGAATACATATTAAAATTTCCATTAGATCGCATCAAAATCCAAGAATAATATTTTGAAACTACGCAGTTTGAAAAGAATGCCAACTAAATTTGCTTATTAGAGTACACTCTATTAAGAAATGTCAATAAACATAAATATTGAGATTATATTATAAATAAACTAGTTAATAATAACCTGATTGCCAGATTTCTGTTCATTATCGCAGATTTCCTCCATGCCTTCATCTGGATCTGAAGGCGCACTATTCGAATCCTCTGCAAACTCTTGCCCCATTTTTTCTCGCTCTGCTCCATTGAAATGTAACAAAGGGTTGTTTTTCACAACCCCCGGCTCATTGACGTTTAAATTGATCATCATCGGACGCTTCCCAAGTTCCAACTCTTTCCTTTTTGACTCGCGTTTACTGTTTTTCGTAATCTTAAACTCTTCAGCGGGAGGTTCGGTCGACGCCTTCCCATTTTTCTTCTTTTTAATGTGTAGATACAAAAATACGGAAGCCACATAAATTAATCCCAATAAAACAGAGCTGATTCCAATTGCGATGTACTCTGACATTGTGAGCCCAATAGATGAAGAACTATCAGAGTAACGGTTGTCTGTAGAGAATAATACCTCACTCACGTCTACAAAAAAATATTAATTAAATATAAAATGTCGTTGGAAATTATGTTGTTTAAAAAACTTACTAGGGATATGTTTGCTGGGGGAACCTGCGACCCTAAAAGCTGCACAGGGGGTGAAAACCCCATGAAGCGCCCTATTATTGACATCGTGGTTAAGGGATGTTATCGATACATCTCTACATAATAATTGAACAACCAGAAGTCTTCCTTCCATCCTGGATCGCATTTCTGGCTCACCAGTCCACTGAAAATAAATAAAATCAATATCACTTGTAGAGGCGTTAATTTATTTACTATGCATCGAACAGATGACTTAATCTGCACTTTCGAATTGTAATTTATTAGCAGTCACAGTTTCACCCACGTCTCGGCAATAAACGTTTTATGTCATATTAGTTAAGAAGCTATTCTAAAATACGTTGGCACGCTTCAAGATTAGCTTAATGGTTCTATTAGTGTAGTCTTAATAGTCTTTCATTGGTATTAAGACGTGGTTTCCATTACTATATCTTATCGTATTTTACGACCAGTCAGCTGTAGATTATTTCATATAAAGACTCACCTGTAAAAATGTACGGCCTTCATCTCTGAAAAGCGAGAACGGAACATCAGAATCGGCGGAATTTCGCAAATCTATAAATCCGTTCCTTGTGAGAAATTGAGCTCCGGAAACAGCGCAAATTGGAGTTTTTACACCTGTAAAATAAATATGACTTTAACAATTTATTCCACTATAATAAAGTAGACTTATATATTACTTACCGGGAAAGCTGATTTCCTTCGAAGGATGGATGATTTGTCCTTTTAAAGGCAAATAAACGAATGGGATTTTTTGTGCCGAAATTCCAGATCCAAAGGGCGCCACAGAACATTCTGAAAGAAATATTTATTAATTATAAAACTAAACTAAACACTATTAAATGATATATAGTCGGTTTTCTTTACAAACCGCTCAACTCCATTTTACCAAATTTTACAGGAGAGACAAAAAACTGAAAGACGCGGACTACACATTTTTTTATGATTATTTTTTCTGGACTTATATTTCTGAATATTTTGTCTGGACTTATATTTCTGAATATTCTGAGTTCCGCAGTCTGCAAAAAACCGGCGAAATGTATATAAAATAATCTTATAAATGATATAAAATATCCTTTTATTTTATTTATTAAATTTTTTGTATTTGAGCAAGAGATCAAAATCTATAGTCAAAAGTAAATAGGGGAAGAAAATAAATGGAACAATTATAATTCAAGTTATCTTTCAGTGTCTAAAAGGCTCCTTTAATAGATTAATTATTAATTAAGAATTCACTTTTCATGAAACAATATTTAAAACAATGGATTAGGTTCATATTTTCCTAGTTCTTTCTTATTTTTAATAAAACACTAGATTAAGGGACGAGATGTCTCGCTTAATAAATTAAATTTAGTAAAAAATATTATTTGGACTATAATTTTATGAAAGCTATTAAGTTTTTTATATAAAACTATACAAAAATGCCGCAGGTAAATAATGATAGTAATAATTTAAACAATATATCCTGTATTGAATCATCTACACGTTTCCAAAATTTATATTGTGTTCTTTGGTTAAATTACGACGTGGAAAATGGTTTGATAAATAAAAAAATCACACGTGCTTTGAGCGGAATACTATTATTAAATATTTATTTATTTTATAGCGAATTATTTACGATTGACGTGTGCGTCAAATTTACGACGACATTATTTAAAAATGGCGTCGCGGTCCACATTTCAAAAATCGAACGATTAATTAAAATTTAAATCCGAGCTCGGCGACAAAGCACAGTTAGGTTTGCTAAAAAAAATATTTATATTGTCTATCTGGATCGCGATCTGATTTATAATTATAATAGATCGTTACGCATAATGATGTTTTGTGTCACAGTATATGGGTGCTTATATTAATCCATCATTTGTGAAGGTGTTAATAAATTGTATGGACCGGAATCCGGTTGCCTCCGGGTTTGGGAGACCATTGAGGAAAATACCGACACAATTTGAATCATAATAAAAGCTGAAGCGCCAGTCGAAGAAATAAAAATATTTCGTTCATCAATTACTACAACGAGAACAAGTCGTTTTTAATTAATATCCGTAATAATATATGTATTTTGGTGATTCCTCTATTACTATGTTTTACAGTCAAATGTCGTTGTATTTTTAATATACTTAAAATATATTTATAAATAAGCTTCTGAGATACATACAACTGGTTTTACAAATAATTAAGTTCATTAAGAATAAAATTGCATATTTGAATAATTTTTTGTAGATACATTTTTGTGTTACTGACCCTTACTTAGTTTAAGATTTAATACTTTAATACAAATCTTCTTTCTTTAAACATCGATCGTTCAAGGATTTTATATCTATAGAAGTGTCATGCGTATTATTTTCATACATTGGTACATGGCCGGCACTACTACATGCGCATATTATACGTATACTTCCGGGCTGTGGCCACCTGCAACAAAAAATCCCTAAAATCTTACACTCAACAAGAGAGCAACAAGATTTTTCTTTCAAAAACAACCGATATGATAATTTCATAATATTTTTCGTTGAATACTTCAAGTACTTCACCGTATTAAGTGAAATACAGTGTAATGTTATAAGAATGATCGACAAGTGACAAATAAACAGTACGAGCGGTAAAAAACGACTCTCATGCGAAACCTTTGTTGACAAATTCATCTTTGTCTTCAATGTTTTTTGACGTCTTTCGAAATATCATATAAATGGCAACTCTATATATATATATATATAAAATCTAGCAATTATAAATTTTAGATTAACTCATTTATAATAACTAATATAGCGATGATTTATTTCAAATCGTTAACATTTTCTATTAGCAAGATTTGCGATGAAATTAAAACGTTCACATGAGACTGAAGCGGATTCTTGATTAAATAAATCACATTTTACAGCTCCTCAATAATATATAAGCGTTAAATAATAAATAAAATGCATAATATGAAGAAAAAAAATTATAGATTTTTCCGAGCCGTTACAATAGCAAAATATTATTATGAATACGTCAGAATTTCTAATTGGACCGGTTGTGTTATTAGTTTTGTTTTATAGTGTATCATAGCTGTCGGATTCAAGATCATATCTTAGAATATAAATAAATATTTCGATGAATTCGAAGAAAAAAAAAACGATTCGTGGCCTTAATTAGACTGGTTTTATGCTAATTCAGTTTGTTATCTCATCACTAATATTCAACACCTTATTACAGCTTTCCAATATCAAATTGAACAGATATTTGTATCTTAACCTTAGTCGATTATATGAAGTGGACTTTCATCACTAAAATATTTAAAAAAATAAAAAGATTATTTATCTAAAATAATTACAAGGTTCGAATTACTGTGACAGCCATATTTATTCTGGACTGATAAGGAATGAAATTATTTATATTCGCAGAAAGAAATATGGTTAAATTAATTAGTTAAAAATCACGGGAAAATATAATTATTAATATTTTAGCGAAACCATAAAACACAATTGATCTAAAAGTTTTATTAAATTTGGATTTAATATTTTAAATGTATAATGTAACAAATAAAATAAATAAACTAATTTCATATATTGATTAACCCGTATATATATATTTATTTACATTATTAATAATAAGACACTGTCATTACATAATATTCTCTAAACTTTAATAGTATTCTTATCTTCTTTACTCTATTATAATTTATACTATGTGTTATATTTTTAATTAAAGGCAGTTTTTTAACATCCCATTAAAATAATTTCATTATATGGATTGTTTTTAATGGGTTTGTGTTTTATGAATTTATTCGAATTTACTTTTGGAGATTATTACTGTTACAAAAGGTCACCGATAGGGCTGGTTTTTCATCTCATCTCTCAGGTATACAATTAATTAACCAGGAAATCAGAGTAAGCCTGTATCGAGTCGATTGGTTCGGAGGCTTTTTATTTTATTTAAATGTCACAAATATATTTTTTTCGAGTAGGAGTCAATTCCCCGAAATAACGCTATATTTTATCCTTAAAATATAATTTTTAATTTATAAAAAAATGTCTAAATTATTGAAATATTTTAAAGCTGTCGGGTAGCAATTTTTGATTATTAAAATATGTTTTTAATAAGATGTAAAAGATGTGTTTACATTTATTTCCGTATAATATAATAATAAAATTCCGTGGTGGCTGAATACAGTTTTACGATCGCCTTAAATAAGCCGAACGGATTAATTTAATCCGTATCGATTTTATTATATCTCACCGCCAACAATAATAACTTCAAATGAATCTGTTCTCAATAAAAATGTGTTCGATTATTTTTTCTATATGTATAAATGATTCATAATGTAGTTGTTTGCGGTCAATGTAATAAATATAAGGTGCGCCTTGTAAAATACGAAATATTTAGTCGTAAAAATCTATTTTGTAATACAATTTTAGCTTGTCTTACAAGAACATTATCTTATGATCATATTTATTTTAAAATTTTTAGTAATATATAAAATAAAACAAATTTTCATTATAACTGTACCTATAGTAATAATTAATCCAATATAACAAATCATCTCAAGAAACTTGAGCTAATTCAATCGCTGAATACGAATCCAATATTGAATAATTAAATTCAATCTCTAAATTAATCGTTTGATGAAATTTGTCATTACAAAATTACAGTTAAAAATTGCACGAATTTCTATTTTTATTCGAATTTTCCATTTTGTTCATGTTTTTGTAACAAAATTTAAATGTGGATATATCAAAAATAAAATTTTATTTACAACCCATATTTTAGTCGAGTAAATGTCACACTTTAAATGGGTCAAAACAAAATACAATCTTCAAATTGACAGTTATATAAATTTTTAATCTTAAATATTAGTGTTTTTTTATTGTATTATATTATTCAATATTTGGGTGTAAACATATAGGTTTGGATTTCGTTTGTTTTACACATTTATTATTAATATGCCATATTAGCTTTTACTACGACAATTTTATAAGTTTTAATGTTTTTTGTAAATAATCTTTTGCTACAACTTGTTTTAATTAGTTTAGATCGTCAATAGTGCATATTTAACTGTAATTTCCATAGATATGTTTTTTGTAATTATTCATCAATAAATAAAAATTCTCATAATGCAGGTAATTATGATTAATAATACATATTTAAAACATGTTTTGAGGAATTAGAATTATGTATTTTGATATGGTGAATATAATATTATAATTTAAAAAAAATATATATATAACAGCTTCATTTTGTAATTCCATTCCTTCAATTTCCATTTGAAAATGTATATAAATAATATATCTTAAGCCACATTTATAGATATATTTTGGTGTTCAATACCTTCGAATTCAAATCGTTTATGGTAATTTGATTGATATTTAAATTCACCCTATAATTCTAAGAAATAAATAGTAGGAACAAGTAACTAGTAATAATTAAGATCACCGATAGACAATGAAATAAAACATTGTTGTGTCTCAAAAACCAAATTTGTAAAAACCCTCCCAAAAAAGTCTCATACAAGTGTAATGTTAGTATATAAAAAAATCTTGTTTCTAGTTAAATCGGCTGTACCCTATAATGTGGAATAATAAAATGATTTAAGCCGTTTTGTGTGCATTGAAACGGTATACAAAATATGACGTAATTGCATTTGTGATGTTATTTTAAACTAAAAGTGTTTTGTCGTCCCACACGTAACGATGTGGTTGTTTTAGAATAGTATCGTAATTGCGTCGCTCGTTTGACAAATTGATATTGAAAACTGTAAATCTTAAATACGCCATTCTCTTTCAGTAATATTCAAGTTTTATGCGTTCACTTGTCTGAATTGTTTGTGTGCTTTTTGAATTTAAATGTTCGCTTAATACACAGACTGGTTTTCAGTGTACAGTAGGACTTATCGAGTTATTGACATTGCCGCCGATTCAATATCAACATGCGTATAATAAAATTCAAATGTACCTTGTTTAACAATTTCAATTAAAAGCCCTCATGTGTTTCATTATGAGTATGTAAATTGTATAATAAGCTTGAGGAAAAAATCATAACATATATAAACAAGCTGTATTTATTATCATGAGTACAAATTTTTATATCCAACTATAAAGAAACTGGTGAAATTAAATTTAAAACTCTACAATATTTTTTTATTTATATATGTAATTTCCCCACGAGGGAATTTCAAAGAACTAAATATATTAGTATCAAGACATTTTTCATTTCAAATTCAACCTATTTTATTTCAATTGCACTTTTCAAGATATTTGATGGAATTATCAAATATTTATTACTTTGCAGTATAAAAATCTTTGTTTAACGGAAACTCTACAAGGTTGAAAAAGGTTTTAATTGTAATTAAATATGGTGAATTTGAAGTGGAAAACCTGTTTTTTAGAGCTAACGTATGAAAAAAATATTTTTTCAATTAATAGATCTTTGTATAAGGTATTAAAATTAATTTATTGTTATTTTTAAATCACACTTAGTATCTTCTAATGATGACAAAATTTCCTGATTTTTTCTTTAATTATGTATAAAAAGCCACACAATTATTATGAAATATTACCATTCTGTTAATTATGATTTGATTAATATATCGAGGTTATTCAATTTTTCAGCTAATAAATAACAATAGTTCATAAGTATTATAAGTATGTAACATTTGGTTGTCTATGTCATATTTTGGTATAATTACTGCTAAAGTTGGTAATATTGTTACAAAGTGTGACCTTTTACAGTCAATATAATAAAATTTAATCAATTATTTTATTGCATTTGTCGTGGTTTAGGTTTTATGGTTTCCACGCGTTAAAGTTATTAGGTGATTTTAACGCGTGTAAATATGCCACGTAATAAAACCCGAATAATATGTTGTTTTTTGATTATTATGGGTTAAAAAGAAAGAAGGTATGTACTTAGTATTTTGGCGGACAAGATTATCAGTGAGGAAATTTACATCGATTGATATTTTATCGAAATAAGGGTGAAATAAAATGAAGACAGCCCGTTTTATAGGTCGTACATTTAACACTTAATATCTGAGAGGATTTCGGCAAAATGTATGAACGGCTTCCGATACGACGATTTTGCTTTAATGGAATCTTAAGTGACTTATTATTGTAAAACTTTGAGTGTAATTTGTTAGAATTTTTGAAAATACGAAGAATTTCATATTATATTGTAAATTGTTTTACAAAAAAACCAATGACCAAGCTTAAAAAAATGTAATCAATTTTATAACACTCGGGATTAATTAATAACTCTCCTTCGTTTTATATTTATTTTTATGTTGCATAATTGGAAGTCGACGATGCGACATAATTCCAAAATGGTAATTATTATTTTAGTAAAAAAATACCCCATTGATTGATTAACAAAAAGCTTTGAAACATCAGAGAGTGTAACATATAATTAGAAACGCCCATTTATAAATAAATTCACACTTGGGGTGTGACATTTTCAAAACTAATTAAATTTAATTAAAATTCAATGCAAATCAATGAATAAAAAGCATCGAATTAATTTTTCCAAAAGTATAATAAAATTTTACATAATATTTAATAAGTTTACTGCGATATTTTATATGAAAATGCATGTTTTTTTATGTAAACAAATAAGAGCTTTTGAAGCTATCATTTAATTTGTATAAATTTATTTTAACTTATTACAGTGACACATTATTACAAATATTACAGGAAATCGAAATAATTCTGAATCGAGATGATAGATCGAATTTTATTAATATTATTCCTATTTTCCCGGTTAAAATAGATTTGATATTTTAAACCATGGGGTTTGCGGCTATTTATTATTTACCAAATAATAATTACAACCTATGCAGTGCTCCAATACTGAAAACAAGTTTGTGTAGTGACTCATTTGGGCGAAGTATGAATATTATTTAAGGGCTTTTGGTTCATAGAAAGTTATTTTGAAAGCGTAACTAGGGGACGTAAGTGCAAATACTGGTTTCAATTAATATTTCAACCGTATACATAAAAATGAAAATGTCCTAATAAGCGGAAATTATATTTTATTAAATTGTTTGTGCAACCTAGGTCTGATTTTTGATGAGCTTTTGAATGCATTTCAATGCAAAAACTCAATTTTTTGTATTGAAGACATCTCATTTTTTTGATAAATTATCACACAATAAGAAAACCTAGTATGAGTGGGTGTAATGAAGTGATTTGACATATTCGAGCTCTGCAACGACTTACTTTATAATCTTGCTTTATTATTTTATTTCAACTGTCTGATATTTACACAAGTTATTATATGATATAAATCTACACTTATCACACATAAAATATTATATTCATGGGACAAAATATATAGTGAAATGTAAGTAATTTTATTGATGTTATAAGATTGTCCTGTTAATATACGAAAATTTAAATAGAATAATACATTTTACCACATAGTAAAAATATAGGCCGTGCAGTTCTCTACAATTGTAACAAAAATATTATTTTGTTCCCATGGTGATGATTAGAGGCCAAAAAGTCGTGATACAAGCTTCCTCTTCAATTTATAATAAATATAATATAATTTAGCACATCTTTCATGTTTAACTAGCGGTATTTCTAGTTTTAAGATTGTCAATCCACGACACCCAATTTTGATACACATGTTGACCTTGTTTTATAATTATAATATTTTTTATAGAGAAAATAATATATCATCGCTGGGTTGTTGTCAAGTGTAGTAAAGACAGATTCAATTATACCCCGAATGTGTAATCGATTGAAAATAATCAATCATCCCACTTTTTCGACATGATATACTATAAAATATGATGCTCAGTATTACGTGGTCGTTTACTTTGACCAGTATAATAATTGATATAAATTACTAGTCTCACCTGTTGATTTTTACACCGGTGATTTAAATTCCCATCCGCTACATTGTAATTTGCATGTTTATTGTTTGATATCAGCGTTTTAATCGACAAAGAGGAAACTATGACAATTTTGTTTCTTATATAATTATTGTATTAACCGAAGACACTGATATTATTACTGGCCAACAATTAAATATTCAGTGGTTTGTTGATATGTAATTGACCTGGAATCTTATCCTGATTTAAAACATACCGAAAAAATAAAATAATAATTATTTTAATCGATTCTAGATTTTATTCTATCAGTGGTTTGACTTAATTGATTCAAACATTTAAAATAATCCATTTTTCGATTTTTCAACGCGTTGAAATGTTCAGTTTGTTTTGTAATAAATGTAAAAACCTTTTAAATAAGGCGTCAAATTATTTAAATAATATTTTTTGCGATGCAATAAAAAGGCTGGAAACTTCTGATTTACACGACAAAAAATGTGCTTTTAATTATTTCATTTTTTTTTTATTTGTAGGGTAAATTTCAATTAAGAATTATAGGGTGACCATCTGTCAATCAATCTGAAACTGTTTTACCGAATAGTTTTTCATCCTTATTTATTTAATACATAATTTTTTTTTATCTAAATATTTTAACTGTCGGTTATCTTAACTATAATAGTTACAAAGGTCACCAACAGAGCGATTCTTTGCGACTTTACACGACCAAAATTGTAATTATTTTCAAAATCCATAAATTATGAACAGTGTAGTATTTTTTTTAGATGTATGCGCCTCGAGGGGTTTTTAATAAATTGTTATTTGGTTGTTTATTTAACTTTCAGTGATCTATTTGACTACTACAGTTACACGAGTCACCGACAGGGCGGCTCTGAATTATTTAAGAATCACTTCAGTATTATCCTTAAAGTCGAGGAAATCAGAATCAACCTAGATTCGATCGTTTTTTTTTGACAAATAACCACAGTATAAAATTTATGTTAAATATTGTCACAAACTTAGTATTAGAGAATAACGCGGCAGGACATGCATACATTTAAAATGACTCTATCTAAAAATATTCACACTTTCCTTTAACAAACCGACGACAGTCAACCGATGAGCCAATTAATCGTATAAATTTACGATACAATTATGATAATGTATTCTCGGTTGAATTTTTGTAGAATCCGCTGTAAGAGTTGCTTATAAACACAGCTCGGGGCGTTAGTCCGGTTCTATGAACAAGTTGTCGATGTACATACATCCTCGACATATTTTATAAATAATATAATGATTGATTTACCTGTTATATCATCGACACATTCTCCGGTGTCTTCTCTAAAAAGTGGTACATGTGCTGGGCAAGCACACTGGCAATATAGTGATTCTGTCCTTCCACCGCATTCGCGTCTCACACATTCGCCACCTTGGGTTTAACAAATAAAAATAACAATTAAATATAATGAATGTCCATTTTTTTCATCATCATGATTTATCATGATGATGAAAAAATGATTATTTATCATCATGTTTTTTAAAACAATTTTTACAGATTTTTTTTCGTCCTCAAAATCAATGATGGTGCTGTCTTTTTACCGTCCGTCAATTATATTAATAAATTATTTTTGTCACATTATCGAAGCGATATCACCGATATATTAGAAGGCCATACAACTGGATGTATAAATATTAAGATTGCGAACCAAGTAGACGAGTCTGAATGAGATAACGCTAATTGTCAGTTCATGCGAAATCTCAATAGAGGTGAACATTGCTCTTCATAACTGTTATTTAAACACTGTTAACCACCTTGATTAGTGTTGCAACAGTCAAACTCACCTGTTTGGTCCGCCATCTTGATATTTACACATCTAGTTGTATGATGTGCTAATATATCGGTGTACTTCCATATTAAAATCATGTGGTTCAGTTAAAACGATGATGAAATTACTAACTCTACCTATAAATATATACATAAATATCAAGATAGCGAACCAAGTAGACGAGTTTGAGTGAGATAATACTAATTGTTTAAGCGCCCTAACAGCAGTAGTCAATATATATAATAATGTAATAAGAGTGTGTTAGTGAGTCGTGCTAGACCAGATAGTATTAGCGCGTGTACGAATAGATCTTGGTAGTATTGGTGTACACCAGCTCTATTCGTATACGCACCGCACACACACACACACTCATTACACTGTTATATTGAATACGGCCAAAAAAATATTAGTTTTTGTGAATTCTCGATATGTGTGTACATCGCTCTTCATTACTGTTGTTTAATCACCTTGATTACAGTGTTACCTCACTCAGACTCATCTGCTTGGTTCGCCATCTTGATATTTATACATGCAGTTGTATGGTTTGCTAATATTATATATCGGTAGTATCGATCAATAAGCTTACAGAGAATGAAATGAGTTACGGAAGGCGGATTCCACACGAAAGAGGTTGTGAAAAACTTTCGTATTTCAATCAAATCATTTGATTTATTAATATAGAAACGACTTTAGATCACTGCAAGCTTGAACTGTGACGTCATTAATACGTCATTATATTATATGTAACGATCTAATGGTACAGGTTGCTTAAATAAGTTTCCTTAATTCTATACAAATCATTGAAAATTTCTCTCGTTTTTATTTATATTAATTTAGTTATGAAAAAATATTTATTACCTCTGAAAGCGAAGGTGTCTCCCTCGTCGATCCTGGTGATGTTGGAGACATCAGAAGTAGGCAAGGGCCCTGCAGAGACCCTGTAAATGGATATGATGGAGATGCATGCCCAGAACACACTAATGGGTTCGTAACTGCTCATTGATGACCTGGTGAATACTGCTGATGCTGATATCTTCCAAGATTACCAGAGAAACCTTGCATTTTGTTCACGTCTGGAAAACAAAACAAAACCATTAAAATATTGTTAGAGAAAACACTCATTGAAAATGTGTATGTAAAGATTGCGGCGACGTCAACCCCGATTTTCATGAGAGCTCCTGAATATTTATTAGGATTTTTTGTAATTTCATGCACTCGTATAATTATTATAAGAGTGTCTCTCTTGGTATTTTTAAAACTAAAATCTAATATTGAAGACAATTTAAAATATAATTTTAAAATTGCTTATTTTATCATTTATATAAGTGTAAGTATAGAATAACAAATGATGGTAAATGAGCCTCACAGCTCCTCCATTTCCATTTTGCATTAATATTCTTAAACATTATAGCTATCGATTTCCTCCTCAAGTCATCGTGAACTTGTTGGCATAGAATATAGAATGCATTGAAGCCCATTTACCCCTATTTACTATTCTATGACCAACCTTATAAATCAATAATATTTATAATGTTTTTATTTACTTCTTGATATAATAATATTAAATCAAAAACGTGGTAGACGATGATGAATTTGTCATAAAAGGTTTTGTGTGACGCTGCTTTTACCGCTCGTATTGTTTATCTGTCACTTGCTAATATTTCTAATAACATTACAATATAATAACACAGTTGCTTGATATATTCAATGACAAATAATATCACATCATGTAAACAATTTACACGATCATGAAGATATTTTTGTGAGAAAATTATTGTTGCTTTCGACTACAGTGTTGCAGGTGGCCACAGCCTGAGTAGTAGTATATGCATAGTATGCGCATGTAGCGATGTCAGTCATTTTCCAATGTATGAAAACAATACACATGACACTTCTATACATATAAATTCATTGAAAGCTCAACATTTAAAGAAAGAATCTTAACCTATGTTAGTTAGTGTCAGATATGCAGTATTATTTTCAATGATATTAAATAATTTTTAATGAATGTTTTTTAAGAAAAATACAGTGTTGCAGGTGGCCAAGGCCCGCGTATATGTATAATATGCGCATGTGGCTCAAGCGGGGCAAAACAACCTGCAATAACTAATTTACGATAATAATATTATCATAATTATTTTTTCGCCGATATTATTTAATGAATTTTAAGCAAAAAACCGAGACAACACAATGTTTTTCTTTAAAATTAAAATGTTAATTAATATTTACCATGATAAAAAAAGGTGATCAATATATTTGACTCTTGTTTTGTATTTAATTTAATTGAATATCTATGCTCTCCTTGCAAATAATATTGATTATATGAGCACGAGTTTATCATAATTATTTAGAATATGTCAAACTTTGGTAAATATCACAGTAATAATTAAATTGTGGTTGTCGGATTGAATTGAAAAAATTAACTGTTGAGTAAAAGAGTTGACAATATAAAAACTCGATATTCTCATAATATATCTAGAGTATGGTGGACGATAATAATTATTTTTTCCCTTATAATTGCAGCCTGCCATAGTGACTTTCTCGAATGATATATTGAAGAAGCATAACCACTAGTGTTTCCTGATGTTATCTTGGGTATTGTGCGCTATGGTACATGGTGTGGGTACACTCTTATACCCAGTGACCCACGATGATGATTGGGGAGCAGCTGCTTGCTGTCTGTGTGGGTAATTAAGGTAACTTGGTTGGTGTTGGAATGCGGCAGGTTTTCCGGACCTGCCTCAAGCTTGATTACAGTGCATCCTTGATCCGATTTTAAATTATACCATCGGTGACACATTTGATCAATTCACTAATATATTTATTCAACAACGTGTTAATTAATTGTCTGTCGGTGATCTTAACTATCACTAGTTACACAGGTCACCGACTTAATAATCAGTATTTACCTTACAATACAGGAAATCAGAGTAAACCTGGATCAAGACGATCGATCGGGATTTTATTAATATTATTTACGATCTCCCAGTCGTAATAACTGAAAAAAGCACGTTAGGTTTGGTTATTATAAAAAAAAATGTATAGTTTCGATAATCCGATACATACATGTCGCCAACTGAGGATTAGATATTATCTGGATTATCGTACTAAATGGAAAAATACTACAATTAGAGAAGGATTTTTTTACATTATATTCAGGGTAGACTCGAATTAACTGAGAATATTTTAGTGGGTGGTAGGGTATCGCAAATATAATTATTTATAAATACACACATTACAAGTTTTTGATATTATATTCAATAAAGGAAAAATTCACATACTTTATTTCAAATTTAAGACGTCTAAGAATAATTTTTGTAAAAAAAAACAGTTTATAAAATAGTTTTTAACGTCTAATATGAATAATTGAAATATTCAGAGTGGACTTGAAATAACTGATAATGTTTTTTTTTATTGAAGAAAATTAGAAAAGAATTCATAACATTAATTTAGTATAACAGACACAATACACACGTAACAGTGTACTACTACTGAGTACTTCACAGAAACAGGTGATTCCAAGATGGTGGCCCAAACTCAATTCTAAAAGCACTATTAATATATTTTTTTGTATTATTCTTGCAATACCCTAGCACCCCCTAAAATATTCTCAGTTATTTCAAAGCCACCCTGTATATTGTAAGCCGCGATCCACATCTCCGGAAAACAATGTCTAGACTAGATCTGAAGGACTCATTGCTGTGGGTTGGCCTGGGAAACCACCCCTACTATACTCACGTAAAGCCAATCTGTTAATAGGGAAGGCGTCATGGTGTTTTATAAATATTTTCAGGTCACTGCCAGGCGCCATTGATATTGATTATTGAACAAATTAGCTCCAACACTATAATCATTAAATCGCCTGCTCCAGCTTGTAATAAGTGCAAAAAAGATCTGTGTGCCCTTAAGTCTTTATGGAACTGAGCCACATATTCAATCTGGTAACACTGTCTGTCACGTGTCACTGGGTTTAATTATTATTTATAAAATAAAACAATTTACGATTAAATACCTTCTATTGACAGAGACATGAAATGTGTTATAGATAATGGATGAATCTACATTAGTTGCCGGTCAAATAGGACTATTTTACTATTTCGAAAAAGTCCCATTTAATAGGTTAAATAATGATTGAAAATCAACATTTTTTGACGTTGCATATATGCAATATGTGGCTCAGTTCCATAAAGACTTAAGAGCACATATTATTTTTTTTGCACTTACGATATTATACGCTGGAGCAGGCGAAATATTCTAGTAATGTTAACGACAAGTGTATTGAAATTGTCACCACGCATGAGGACAAATACGCACCGCCTTTTTAACGAGCTCCATTGAAATACAAGTTAGCCCCGAGGTAATATGACCAACGGAACAGGTTCGACTCCCCGACTGTATAATTATTGGTCTAATCAAAGGTGCGCGCGTATTAACACGAGATAAGCCATAGCAAGTCCTGTCTGTGGCCAACGGGCTTCATACACCATACCTGTCAAGGATTACCACCTTCATTTGAATACATTCCTGATACACGCCATTCCCGCTAATGTTTCCAGAACTTGCTCCGATTAATAAACGATCGAACGTAAAACCGTTAATCTGTTAACAGTTTTGACCCGAGACGATCTTCAATAGCAAGGAGTCTATCTAAGCTCAAACGAATCAAGAAAATCTCAAGAAATCGACCTTTGATGTTTCAGGTGAAGGATTCCTCAATTTAATGAAATAATTATTATAATTACCATATCTAGAAGAAAAAACGTTGATTCAGTATTACAGTAAATAAGAATACATTAATTGGATCGGTTCAATATATTTGCCTTTCAAATTCAGAAGAGCTCTCTTAGTTCCTAAAGTAACTCTTTGGCATATGACATTTCTGATTTATTATTATATCGACGGGCTCCGCTAAGACGGCGATGAGTCGAAAAACACAACTTTACAGGACGGCCGAAAAACCGTTTTTTTAAGGTTTTTATTTAATATCTCTTTATTCAGATGTTATATCGTTTCACTGTTTTCGGAAAAACGTGCCCCATTGTGTTATCAACATACGAGTATTTTTTTAATATGTAATAATGCAATATTTAAAAGGGGGCAAGCTAAAAATTGTTCTTGTAGGGAAGATTTGCGGAGGGGAAGCGCACGGGAAGGCGATACACGGAGTTATCGCTGTCTTCAATGTCCTTCTGGAAATACTTGGAGATGATAAGTCACACACACACTACTATGCATCACACTCACACACTCTCATCCTAGCTCCCTCACACACACTACTACACCGACACGCACACACCCACAATATCTATTATATTACTATACCTACTACTACTACTAGCAGCTTCATTACCTGACACTCGCACCACTACCTTTACAATATTGCTTTATTATTACATTCTATTATATTATTTATATTACATATCAAATGGCAAAAATAAATATATACAAATACAACCGGTAAATTACGATAAGTATTTAAATATGTCAAGTGACTAGGTTTCCCAACTGATATTATTTTAAGCATTCATTCCTTGACCACTTCACTTTATATGACCATACTCTAGTGTTTATAGGAATTGCAGTTTTGTTTGAATATAATACAGATAACAAAATATAATGCTTTTTCTCAAAAAGCAATTCAAATAAAGACAAATGGTAAAGATATTCATTCACTTCTGTTGAAAAATGGTTTTATTAGTATACTTTTTCTCATGCATTAATATTGAATTGCATGTGACATAATTTTATTAGCTCTTCCTATCATTTTATCATTATTAGTGTCTATCCTCGCTATAGCCGATATGATACCTGTAATACTCACTCAATAATACCAAGTATACAGTTATAAAATCATTTACAATTAATAATTTGTATTTTTAATTAGTTCATACATTACATTTCTCATATACGTAATATACTAAGGATATTTTTAATTATAATTATAAATCTCCTTCATCGATTGGGTAAATGATTATATTATTTATGATTATAGTTACTAGTGGTCGATTCCAAAATTTTTTAATTCTTTCGTTTCTCTACTATTTTTATGATATTGTCTTTAAATTCTATATTACTTGCGTTACTGACCTTGTGTCGATAATTTTCCATTTTTTGTCACCGCTACTATTTTTACGAGGTGCACTGACTGATATTAATGGGAAAATTTCCGCTATTCATTTTATAGAAGCCTTTAAAGTTTTCAAACCACACACTTAATTAACAAAATCACTATTCAATAGTGACTTCTCACAAATAAAACAAATCAGCTATTATATTTAAAATTGTATTACCGTCGCGTCGTCTCATCTTATAGAAATACACAAAAAAATAATGTTATGGCGTTGAAAGTCTAAAGAATACTGAAACTTTTTGAAAAATATCACACAATAATTATAAGAGTGAATAAGCACTTGAAAAATATCAGGTACTTGAGGGTTTTTGGATTTTAAAAAATCAATTAAAAAAATAATCCATGAAACAGAAATATCAGTTCAATTTAATATAAAAGTGTTTTTACCAAACCACTTGAACGATGTCCGAGGTATTAAATGGTAGAATGAATGAATGTATGAATTCTAAGAATGGTTATTTAATTGAAATAATCAGTAAATGAAATAAATATTGATAATTTAAAATGACGATAGTATATATTGTCATCCGCTTGTTTAGTTGCAACTAATAATAAACTTCGAAGCCTCTGTGTGATTTATTGAAAAAAAACTGTTTCTACAAATTTTCAGCTTGTTATGTCAAAATACCCTATTTTAATAATAATAGAGAATAATAGTTATTTAATGAAAAAAAAAATTTTTTTAAACATCTCACATATGTGGGAACATATTTAGTGGCAAGTTTTTAAATAAAAATACAACCGGTAAATTAGGATATTAGTAATATATTATATTCACAATACAATAGCCATATGATTTGACCACTTCACTGAATAAGACCATAGGAACTCTATTCTTATAATACTTACTACTTTATATTATCGTATTTATTGGAATTGCAGTTTTGTTTGAATATAATACAAATAACAGGGTATTTCATCATTCTGTTGATTTTGCTGATAAAAACACACCTGTTGGTAATATTTGTAAAACCCAAGAACCACTTATAGTTTTTGGTTTCAAAAGTGTTGATAATCCACCAATATTATTACAAAACAGGGAGTCTTTGTTTCGACCACTTTTTAAAAAAATATAACTTTTATTATTTAATATTATCACTGAAAAATGTGTTTTTTGAAATAATAATATTAAATTATTATTAAAAATGAAATTATTTTAGTAAAGTAGAGTTTAAACAAGTGATCATGAAGAAGAAGAAGTATTGTGCCATCCCTGAAATGTTTGAATCTTTTTTTGAAATGTGTAATTGTTGGTGAGTATTGTATGAGTATTATAAGGCAGGAAGAAAGGGACTGATAGTGATGGTGGTGGGGAGTCATAGCCGTGTCTTATTGGTTACTAATACACATGATTGTTCACACGTATATGGTGTCGGTGTGCGCAATGAAGACTAAGCTACCTGAAGATATCGCCTACAGTGTTTAGCAAATGAACGACTAAGAAGGCGATGTCTCCGTTCGTATTACTCGAGCGTCAAATTTTTCTCCCGTGGGCGATAACTCGAAACGTACCCCATAAGAAAAAACCTATCTTTCTCAATTTAAGCACTAGAATCGTGATTTTTTGTCAGAATATGCGCAATAATTAATTAAATAATAAAATGAGAAAAAGTTAAAAAGGTAATATCCCGAGTCATATTACTCTTAGTCGAGCCCGTCGATATATTTAGTTTGCTCAGGATTTATTCAAATTCACCGTATTTTATTTTAAATTAAATTATTTTCATATCCATTTAACACTTGACGAATCAAACATTTTGGATAGTGAATTTTAAAATACATAAAATAGTGCAAATGTTTAGATTTTATAACATATTAGGTTAGGTTTTTTATTTAAAATTCACAGTATTTTATTTTATATTAAATATTTTTTTATATCAATTTTACCCTTGATATATTTCCACTGTAAAAATATAATAGATCGCATAATTTAGATAAGGAATTTAAAAATACTTTAATTAGTGTATTTTTTTTAGATTTTAGGTGAAGGTGAAGAATAACGGCTTTATTTTAATCGAGACTCAAATTTGTCACCAGAATTTTTTTAAGCATTCTACAAAAAAAAACATTGTAAGATTTGTGTATTTTAAACAACGCTTTCGTAAAATAAAAATAAAAATTGAGTAATCCAGTATGATTTTTTTAATTATCGGTTATTTGTAAATAACGGATTCTATTAAATTAAAAGCTATAATATTTGATGGTCAAAATATCGTGTAAATAATTTTATTGTCCTCCAATTTGATGTAATAAAATGACAAGCTTTTGATTCTGATCCTCTAATTCTTTGAGTATTTTTATTCATATATTGAAATTTATTGAATTTCTATACTTGTTCCGTCATTCCACTCATGTTTCTATTAAAATAGTTTCACATTTTGAAATACAGCCTGCAGTGGCAGGAAGTTTCTATCATTTAGACATAGTACATTATCGCTGACACCATAAAATCGCTAACAACATACACTGAATTGCTTATTATTTAATTTAAATCATTTTACAATAAACCAGTATGACATATTACATAAAAATATTCACAGAAAAACGTTAAACTAAAACAGGTTTGTATAAACAAGTAAATGATTATGTGTATGAAAAAATGTGAGCCTACTATTTTTAGATATTGGCCTATAATTTATTTACACCCGTTATTTGCCCAATAATAAAAACGGTTTATGATCATTATATTGTGTATTTAAAAAATGTGTAGAGAAAATACATAATATATTCAAGTACCTATCGCTTGTTCCTTGAATGCGTAAAGTGTTACAAACACTTTATACAAGCACAAAGCACGTGCGCTTTTATGGCGGGAAATACTAAAGAAATGGTAATTTCTAATATGACGCCCGTCCTATAAAGTGTTTCATGTTTAAATTACTTTGCATATTCGTTGAATAAAATATAAAGTAGTTACGTTATAGAGCAGACAGCATGTTTATAGAACAAATGTCAAATTTTAAACGTGTCTAGAGGTGACATTACTTACCATCGACAATAATGGGTCACACCGCTGGACTATACTATTACAAATCACAACCGCTTAGGGTAAACAAGGTCAGTTATGCACGTCTAAAGTTTTTTTTAATCAACAAAAAAAAACATAACCTAGATAAAAATGCCAGTTTTCACACGTGATCAGAAATAAGGGTGATTTTTGTGATATGACCAATCAGGACATTTGGCGGTATTTTTAGATTTTGACAGTTGCTCTACTACAAGTCTTTGTTCCACGTGCTCTTTTGTGGAACAAAAGTAGGTACATTTTATTTGAAGTTTGACCAATAGATTCAAAGAATATTAATTAGCTTTTTTGGCATTAAAAAATGCGCGTTGATAAAAGCTAATCAATTATAAATTGACACTAGGCGATTTTTTTATTAACAAGCCGACAGGATGATTGATCTGCTTGCTTCCATATAAGTCTCAGGTATAATAATTTAATTGTTATAGTGATAAGGATCCGTGTGGCATTATTCGCGTTGACGGGGAATCATGATGATGATTTAGGGCTCCAGGGTGCTCCGCCCCTCACCCGGGGGCGCTCCGGCATGTCTTTGTTTAACCTTATCAGATCGCTGATGAGTTCTTGCAACCGACAATAATACCCACATTAAATTACACACTTTCCGCTATTAATTCCATTCAATATGCATACTAAATAATGTATAGATATAATTAGATATCGCATTGCATATAAATAATTCGTGTAAACCCGTGTATTTTTGCACTCTTCTCTACTATTAGATAAAGGCATAAGTGTGTCTCCCGCACTCAACACATTTCTAGTGACCACTGAGAGTGGTTGTGACAATACTTAATAATATTGTAAACATGTTAAAGAAGTAGTGTTTGGTAAAAAGTGAGCCTAGATGTATTTGAGTGTATGTTTGAGTCCATATGACATGTAGTAACAATGCATTTACCCATTTTACTGTGAAATATAACTGAAGATATGAAGAGAGATGTTTACAGTATGATGTTTGCCAGGTAACTCATGTTTTTGGCCACTTGATCCACTTGAACTAACCACGCATTTAGCCACTCTTATGTTTATATCTATGAATGATTATTTATTTATAAACGAATGCCTCTTACAAAGTTTGCCGGACGCCTTGAGTGTTCTTAGCGGCAATTATAAAAGCTCACCGATCCACTTCGATGGGATATTTGATCGATTAATCTTCATTAGGATAAATATTTATATATTTGCTTTGAAACACTTGTCAGAAGTCCCCGCTATGTTGCTATCGGTCATTGCACTATTATAAATAATTTAATTAGTTATACAATCGGGTTTAATTAGCATTCTGTTTGAACAAGCAGCACGTTTTTCATACAAACACTAATTCATTTTTTATACGTCAACAGAAACAGGGTAAAATTAAAATTAAAATCAGATTAAACACGAGCACTCACCTGCATTACGCGGACTATTGTCTTTGTTATCAGATATTAATCGAAATGCTAATTTTAATCACTCGAGTGTTTCATAAAGCTCATAACTAGACTTATTACACATAATAATTCTGTTGATATGCAAATTCATACATACATGGTGGAGTATGGAGATCATTTACCGCTATTTTATATCTTTTTTATTATATATTATGCCTTAAATGTTACTCTCCTTCAACAAAAAGTACATGTTGACTAATTTTGTTTTATTTTATTTTATATATTTTATTATAGTCCAGCTTTTCAATTGCTGACAATTGTAGAGCACTGAGATTACATTATTTATACACGTATTGCTATATTATTAGGTAAATATATTTCGGATATTAACATATTAATCTTAAATAAATTAAATAAATGTTTTTTAAATTTGCAAACAACTTAATAGTTTATCCCATAAATATAATAATTGATGTATGATTATTAAAATATATAATCATAAATAATAAAGCAATATTATAAAGGAAATCGTTGCAAAGCTCGAATACGTGAAAGCACTACATTACACCCACTTGGACTACGTTTGTGTAATGGTTTATCAAGAAAATGACAGCTGAATAAAGGATGTCTTCAATAAGAAATTTAGAAGTTTTAATAAAGAAAATATTTTTATAAGATATTTACATCTTGGGTCATGTTTAGGATATCATTTATATAAGAAAACTAACGAAAATTAATTTGAGAATTAGTGAAAATTAAATATAATTTTAAAATATATTGCAAAAGTTGGTCTGGTTATAAATAGCTAGTATTGTTAAGTAAATACCAAATCTTTCTGTCAGTGTACTGCTTGACTGTATGCGTGTTTATATCTAAATGCACCAATACACTCACAGACTTCCACGACTAATAGTAAACTTAAGGTTAGGTTAGGTTAGGTTCAGATCAAAGTAGTCGACGAAGTGTT